>CAIGQQ010040079.1:6260972-6271731 GCA_903798035.1 Danio albolineatus | reverse complement strand
CTCTCTCTCTCTCTCTCTCTCTCTCTCTCTCTCTCTCTCTCTCTCTCCCTTTCTCTCTCTCGCTCTCTCTCTTGGCACAAATTGATGTGGGATTGCCACCTACCGGCATGCATCGCCCTCTCGATATTCCTGTTCTCTGCCAACCATCACCAGGATAACAGTACATCTCAAAATTTTACACGTGTGGAAAGCATTGTAGTCATTTTTATATCCCTTTCTTTATCTTTAAAAAATTAGCTTTTTGTATTTACGTCAGTGTTTGGTCTTTTGGACAAGATACTACTGTATGCAGCTCAGATTAATTGTGAATTAATAATAATAATTATTATTACCACACTCACTAATTTCTATGACTGAGTAGAACGAGGCTAAAGGCTGAATAAACGGCTGCTTAGATACAATTTTCCTGCTAAAACACTACCTGGCAACAGAAAACTAATCTTTCCTAGTCGGTTCTGTGTATGTAGCCTAGCGGTTGGAAATTGCTTTCTATAAGGAACAGATTTGCATCGGATGTACAAAGTGGGTCCATTTATTTGTGAAAAACACATAAACTGAAATTGTTTTATAAATGAATCCATAATAATAGAGAATGAAGTGGTTATAAAATGCAAGACATTTTATGAAATAACAAAATGGATTAAGGAATGTATTTTGATAAAGCTGTATAGGCTATTGTAAATTTCTTTAACGCTTGATTAATTTACCTGACACCATGAAAATGACCAGTGTTTAGTATTTTTACATTGATGACAGATTCAATGGCAAAGGCAAATGCTCTTAAGAAAATTCTATAGAATTCTATATGAATATTCTATATTCTTTTTATTGTTGCTATAGATTATGATAATCAACTATGCTAATATGAGATAGATAGCAGTCACAGAGCATTGATGCTCTCCAAATATGTTAGCCTAGTCGAATAAAGCCTTATTACCCACTGTGGAAATCCTGGTTTAACTTTGACCAAGTGGTTCATTTAAAGTAATCCACTGATCCAGATGATTGATCAACTGATTGATTAGTGGGACTGACATCACCCTGATCTGAAAGAGTCTAGCAGACCAGTCAGCATATCAGCAAGTCCCAATGATCAATCAATTAATCAGCAAATTTCCAGCAAAAGCATTTTGCATTGTTTAAAAACCCAAACATAATTTAAAGGGATAGTTCACCCAAATCATTTACTCACCCTTGTTCCAAAATTATTTGAGTGTCTTTCTTCAATTGAACACAAAAGCAGTTGGGAAAAGGCTGGGTGCTGGGACCAATTGACTTTGTATTTTCTTTTTTTTCTTTTTTTTACTATGGAAGTCAATGGGTCTTATGCAACCAGCATTCTTCAAAATATCTTCTTCAGTGTTTTCATGAGAAGACAGAAACTCATAAATGTTTAAAACCACATGAGATATAATGTTAATATGATACTTTTATTAACCATTGTTTCAATACAACTTGATATTGTTTTTATGATTCTTTTACAAATATACCCAAAGTCCCCCATGTACCTCACCATATGCTAAACTGTAAAAGCTGTATTTTATAGAGCTATGGTCTGTTACATCAGCCTTCAGTTTAATCAGTGCAGTATACTGTTCACCCTACTCCACTATTCTGTGATCTAATGAAAGGAGAGTTACTGATAGCACTCTCTTTATCACCATTATGGCTTAGAGTAAAGCACTCAGCCATAGCTAACTGGGGGTGACTGTCACTGCAATTAATGTAAATAGAAAAACTACCATACCGTCACTCTAAACTTTTACAACACAGATAACACCAGTCGCATATGCAGTACATGCTGTAGGTTTATACAATGTGACCCTGCAAGACTGAATAATGGTAAAGTACCTTTTTACTGTTGTTGTAGGTTGTAAAATGATACAGTAGCTGAAAATATGACCATCATTTACTCGTCCTACAATTGTTCCAAACCTGCTTAAATTTCTTTATTCTGTTGAACAGAAAAGAAGATACAGTTTTCTGAAGAAAGCTAGAAACTTGTAACCACTGACTCCCATAGTATTTGCTTTTTCTAATAAGGAAGTCAATAGTTACTTGTTTTCAGCTTTCTTTAAAATATATATAAGAAAATAAAAAAAAAAAACTGATAAAGCTTTGCAACCACTTGAGGTTGAGAAAATCGTGAGTAAAATTTCATTTATGGGTGAACAATGCCTTTAAGTTTTCAGTAGAAGGGGTAACTTTTTCATCCAGGTATGTTATAAAATCCCAATGGCATATTTCCTTTTTCCATGATGCAACCAAACGCTGATGTTAAACTTTAAAGAGACGCAGCACATCAGCTTAGAGCAAACTCTGATACACAGAACAAAATCAATGATGAAAACTAAAGGTAGTATTTTTTTTTTTTGATGATCATTCTGTTGAAATTCAGCATTTTGTTGACTACATTTAAAGCATTAATGTGTTAGCAGACAAGTCAACAGTGTCTAAAAGGAACCACCATACTACAGTGTAACCAAAATAGTAATTTTACCACACCAGGTATACAGTATATTTACAACTATGTTCATTCCACTAATATTTGAAAATTTAATTTATTACATAATGCAACAAAACACACAATTTAACCATGTTTTAGGTTGAACTGAAAGCTTTTAGATCAGAGCATCTAAAACAACAACAACAACAAAGCAGCCACGGCTGTACTGCTGACTTCCAATTCGTGAGCATACAGTAAGTCACCTATAGCTGAGCTGGAAATGCTACACTATCAACCTGTAATGAGTTTGCAAATTCTGGCAAAATACCAAAGATTGCTGTTAAAGGGTTTGCGTCTAAAAAAATAGCAGAAAAGCACCCAAAGACTATCTGACCACTGTTTTCTCTGTACTACCTTGAACTGATTGTAAGGAAAAAAAACATTAATTAATGCAATGTTAATACACCAACAAAGAAAGACTATAATCTGTTTTGCATAGGTGGTGAGCAGAAAGTCACATGATAAAACAAAAGATCACCATAAATCGCTTTTTCCATATTCAGTATCCACCACGCAGCTCCAAGCTTTATTACATGTGCACTGTACTGTACATGCACAAAGCAGATTTTTTTTCAACTGTAAACCATTTAACTTATTTCTTATTTTAAAACCACATATCCCATCAGGCACTGCACTCACACACCAGGTCCAGGCCACCCTTTGATTGCACACAGACAGCTGAAGCCATGACTGATCCAAGGCTGAGTATTCCGTAATGATAACTTGGGTGATAACAGAGGTGTAGAAGCAAATGCAATTTAATTAAGATTAGCCAGACAGGCAAGGCAAATACAGGAGCAAACTGAAGCATACAGGTAATCCAATAAAGTAGTCATTGAAACAGATGAAGAAGGCAAGGCAGTAAACATTAAACAATCACAGGGTCAACAACACAGCAAGGCAAGACAAGTAAAACACTGTAAAATATATACTCTAGAAACAAGACTCAGCTCTGGATGAGTGAGCGTGTGTAGTGTATACTGTATATAGTCCCAACAATAAGTCATGACGAGCTTCGAATGTGTTTAATCAAGGGGTGACCTTGACCTGTTGTGTGAGTGCAGTGTGTGATGGGAAATGTAGTTCAGTAGAATGACAGGGAGTGTTCTCCAGCAATCCGAAAGGGCTCCTTTTTTTTTTTTTTTTTTTTTTTTTTGTAAACCCTTTTTTTTTTTTTTTGTAAAAACTGCTTTTTTACCTGAGGGATTTTTTTGTTTTTGTTTTCAGTTAGTAACACGGCTTTAATTTACAGAACATTTACCAATAACTGCATTTATTTTCTCAAACACTCTGGTAATGAGTAACATTCACAGCTTCTATTAAACAAACAGCTGAGTAGTGTGTTTCTAGCAATGTTTACTTGAGGTCTAAGTTAAACAGTTCCCCCCCAACATTAACACCCAGTGAAACCAGTGGGTGACTGTCGGTTTACAGCAAACCTCATCACCTCTTATGCTCCTGTTGCTTTTTCATTTGCTGATAATATTTCATAGACAGGCCTGGCTATAGGTAGGATGTTTTTGCTGGTTCTGCTGCCAGTGAAGACTGTGGGGAAAAATGCTGCCTCAACTACTATGGTTCATCTGCTTTGCAAATAACCTTTTTTTTTCTTAGGAGAGGTTGGAGATGGGCTCTAATACCTGAAGTAGAGGTAAAAGACTATGCCGCATAAAGAAAGCTCAAATGAAATTTATCAATAAGACTGTGCTTTAAATTGATAACACTTTCATATTCAAAATGCTGAGTTATTTTGCTTTCTTTGAATCTATTTTCTGAAGCTCAGCAGTTTATGCAGAGGTTGACAGGACGCATGAATTTATTTTCTGATAAAATTGTATGGGGTGAGAAAATGCTACAGCGGGTACACTGTGTTGTGATTTTAATTTTCTATGTGGTGCAATGCAGTCGGTCAGATGTGGACGAGCAGTTATGGGTGGATAGATTGTAAAATTTGTTGTAAAACCTGTCCTGTTTTTCAGCAGTTGCGTGTTTGGTAGTAAACTCTCTTGCATTCTTGTACCATTAATTCTTGGATCTTTTTCACTACGCCTCACACATCTGCAGCTCGGAGTCAGCTAGCCTGCATTCTGAAACCTGTCAGCTTTCTTGGACAGACCCTTAAGAAGACAAAGGAAAAAGAATAAAGAAGCTATGGCTATAGCTTTAAATTTTTAATCCCACTGTCCCACTGCTATTGTTTTTTTTCCCTGTCTCACTTTAATATTAAATGACTTACACCTCAATGTAGAATATCCATATAAAGACCATACAGAGATGTGGCAGCCAGCCCTGAATTATATGATACCAAAACATATCATTGAAAGATACAACTTAAAGATTAACTTTGTGAAGAGCGCCTTTTTCTCCTCTAAATGAATGCATAAAATTGGAATCAGAGGATGAGACCATTAAAGGATGAAGTATTTAGTTTTATTCAGAATCGGACTCCATAAAATTACCATTAGCGTAATAATTCTTTGGGTTATATAAGAGGAACCTTTCTCCAGAATGAAGTGTGGCAAATGATAGGACTTCATCTAATGCTTAACGACGCTGTGCCGTTTTGGCCAGGAGCTGAAAAGGCCAAATAATGAGCAGGTCAAATAATGATTCACAGTAACTAACCTAAACCAGTAGGAATTTGTCAGTGAGCAATGTTAAATTCACTTTAGATTCTCACTGTCACCACTGTAAAACAAAATCATATTAGCATGGTAGCAACTCTGCAAAAACATGATGCTAAACGTACTAGCAACTTGCTAATAACATATTGAGCATAGTCAATGCTAATAATGAGCTAGCAATGTGATATAGGTAGGTTTAAACCATCTGCTTGTGTACAAGTTCTATTATCCATTTGGTGTCTCATATATCGGATGAGCAAGCAGTCTAAAAATATCCAAACTACAGATGTAAACACACACATCAAATAGATTTCTTCATGATTCACTTTACATGCTAAATTTTGTTAGCAGCTTATTAAAATGTGTTAGCAATGTGCTAATTCTGTTCTCTGATAGACTGTAAGACCTTCAAAATCTTTCAACTTTCAAGTTGTAAACCAGCTTGAAATTTCACACTGCTACAAATTGGAAAACTTTAAATGTCAAGCTTTCTAAAACTACTTCAAACTTGCTCAAGCCAACATTTAACTTTATTGTCGTCACAAACTTTTGTGTCTTCATATTTTACTACACCTTCATGTAGGTGGATAAATAAATAGATTTAATCATAATGAATACATTTATCACAAACATTCTAATGGTTTCTAATACACATTTCAATTAAAACATTACTATTCGCCGTTAAGACCAGTGCATTTTAGTAATTTCTAGTGTGTTTTAGGACATATCTAATTAAGAGTTTTAACATCCTACCAAAAGAAGAAGATTATGTACAACAGTGACCATTACAGTTTCTGTTAAAACCAATATAATTCCCATTATAACCATAACAAAACCGGGCATTCAGACACTTAATGTGGACAACTGTATAATATTAAAAAACAATTAACATAAAATTGTTGTTGTAAAAAAAGAGTGCAATTTAACTATGAGGAATAATTGTTTTGATACCTTCTACTTTATACAGCTCGCATGCTTGCTTAACTTTCTCTGCAAGCTCTTATTAATGCTAGCAGTGATTTATCACCTGAAGCAATGTTTCTGACTCTTTGGTGAAGCTGGAAGAATTCAACAGATTATGCTGCAGACTGGCTAGTGGAGTAAAAATGTGCAATTCTTCATTTAAACAACACCAAGTTTATAATCCAAAAAAAGAGACAATGAATTACTCAATGTGTCATTATATTACTGCATGAGGACATACATGTACTTAATTCAATTAAAAGTATTTTTTCCCTAATAAGACAAATTTATCAATTAAATAAATAAAAATAAGTTATTATTATTATTATTATTATTATTATTATTATTATTATTTTATCTTCAGCTTTGGATCAAAGATTCTATTTTCTTTTGTGCCATGTGGATTTAATTCTAATGTGCTCATTGACTTAAATAAGGAAACAAACATCAAACTATAACACATTTTGTTCCTTTTTACAATATGTTAAATAAGTATTTGATCTCTCTAGAATGTGTCTGTAAAGTTTCAGGGTCACACTTTATTTTGACGGTCCGTTTGTTGAATTTGGGTTACATTGCAACTAATTCTCATTAGATTATAAGTAGACTGGAGCTGGATCTCCAGCTTCCCCTCGCTAGGACATGGAGTCCAACTTGCTGTGCTTTATTAAAGTCTACACCTGCCACAACCCCAAACCTACCCCTTACAGTAACTTGTTGTGTTTTATTAATGTCCACACCAGGGGTGCTCAATCCTGTTCCTGCAGATCTACCCTCCTGCAGAGTTCAGCTGTAACCTTGATTAAACATACCTGTCTTTAATTACCAAGTGATCCTTCAGATCCTACTTAGCTGGTTTGGTTGTGTTTGATAAGAGTTAGAGCTGAACTCTGCAGGAAAGTAAGTATCCAGCAACAGGATTGGGCAGCCCTGGTTTACCCCTACCACAACCCTAAACTTCCCTACAGTAACCTGTTGTTTTGTTAAGACCTACACCTACCCCAACCCCAACCCTAACCCTCATGTTTGTCTCTGCAGTGAGTGATTTCAATGCTATCTCACAGCAATTCATAACTTTTGATTTAGTGGCTAATTCGTATGAATTCGTACGATCTAATTCGTACAGTTTAGTACGATTTGCTCATCACCCAATGACAGTTGGGTTTAGGGGTGGGGTTGGGTGCCACTCCTCTTTTTTTAAATCGTACGTTTTCGTACGACTGAACTTGTACGAATTAGTATGAATTAGCCACTAAACTGGCAAATCGTAAAATACTTACGTTTTCTCTTGAGATCAGGCTGGTAATTTTTAGGTCAGAGGGAATTTTAGCTGTTTTGAGCCTGTGCCTTTAAATGCAAATGAGCTGGTTTTCACAGCATACTGTTCGGCTATGCCTGCTTCTTCAGCATCGGATGTCAGATAAACACAAACCACAGTGACAGTGACTTCAATAAGGTGAAGAAGAGAGCTACAGTCACAAAAACAACAGTAAGACGAAACCAGGAAGTTTCCAAATGGTTATCTGATGTATTTGTTGTGTTGTTTATTCAGCCTTTCTGCAACAATGAATGAGCCACACACAAATGCCCTTACAAAGTTCACTGCACACACACGATTAAGACATTGTACTGTTTTGGCCCATCTACCCATGCCAAATATAACAGAAAGCAAGTAATGCTGCTGTATTGTACGGAAGCGTAGAGCTGCCACCTAGGTAAAAAAATCTCTTTTTATTTATCACGTTTGTACAATATACTTTTCACGTTTTTACAACATAATATCACGTTTATACAATATACTTTTCACGTTCTTACAACATAATATCACGTTTGTACAATATACTTTTTACGTTCTTACAACATAATATCACGTTTGTACAATATGCTTTTCACGTTCGTACAATATAATATCACGTTTGTACAATATACTTTTCACGTTTTTACAACATAATATCACGTTTATACAATATACTTTTCACGTTCTTACAACATAATATCACGTTTGTACAATATACTTTTCACGTTCTAACAACATAATATCACGTTTGTACAATATACTTTTCACGTTCTTACAACATAATATCAAGTTTGTACAATATACTTTTCACGTTCTTACAACATAATATCACGTTTGTACAATATACTTTTCACGTTCGTACAATATAATATCATGTTTGTACAATATAATTATCACGTTATTACGTTAAAACTTTATTGTTTAGGCTATGTTTACCTGGTGCGATCAGAACATGAGAAAATGTCTCGTTTTACAGAATTAATTAAGTTCTATTTTATGCTTGGATTGAGACATGGGGAAATTTTGCAGCTACTGATCAGCTTGGACAATGTTGTTATCAGCATGCGGACACTGAGAAGGAACCTAAAACGCATGGGGCTGTACAGGAGGAAGAATGTACGGAAGCCTCCCGTGTCCCTCGTGCTGATCAATAAGAAATGCAGCCGCTTCCATCGGATCAGACTCATTCTTCCTCCTGTATAAGCTACTGTACAAATAAGCCTGATTTAACACTGATTTAAGTCCTAACCTCCTGTTATCTGATTGAAGCATCCTCGTTTTTAGTTGTGTACTGACATGCAGTTGTGGTGATTCCAGTGTTTATCGATTACATAACAATTTTACTGTCTTTTCTTTATTAAAAATATTAAGAACAACTCGACTTGTAACACTTCTTGTGACACTTGTAACACTTCTTCTTGAGGTGCAGTTGGATCACAGCCACTTAGAACAGATCTTTTAATCAGGGTTTCTTTGCAAGTTCTGTCTTATGGACATGATTATAAGTGTTAATACTGAGACACATTAATATGCGTCTGTCAATCAATATCATTGGCCAGGGAAAACCGCACTGCTACACTGCTCACTGGGATTTAGATCCTGGTTTAGTTTTAGAATATTTAAAAATAAATAAATAAAACTTGATGTGTTTGTATCATTCTTATATGGCTGTTTACACACTATATTACACCCATTTCTGTATAAACAGCTTCCAAACATTGATTTTGCATGATAGGCCCCCTTTAATACAGGTACTGATTCAGTTCCTTCAACAATATTTCTTTCGGCATTAATCTGTGAGTTGTTAAAGAATACTAATCACCGTTAAAATAATAATAATAAAAAATCCAATCTATAAATTCACTAATTCATTTATCATAATCACATCAGTTTATAAGTAACATAAAAATTGGCATGGAAAATATGCCACATAAAAGTAATACTGCAGCACTGGCATAGGCATTTCACTTACAGTAATAGTGCAATGAAAGATTGGCCACTGGCCCTGACATTAAAAATAATCACCTGGGTAAAAGAGAGAGGTCTCAATCGACGGCAGAATCCTGAGAACTCTAATACTGCGCTCATTTAACTTAAAATCATTTATGCTGACTAAAGAGTTTCAGCTTTGTTACTTTTTTCTTTTTAAACAAAACTTCTGATGTGATGCCTCTTAGGAATTACTTTGGAAATTAGCTATGACCCATGCTAAGCTGAAGTTGGTTGAAGTGGATAAGTCTGAAATTAATTATATTCCCTACTAGACTTGGCTGACTTTTCAGTGGAGAATAAAACCCTGTTCCCTTTATATGTCTCCTCTTATAATAAGCTATTAACTCTTCAGATGAGCGCTCATGATTATGTAACATTAACATGTTAGCTATTTTTGGTGCTTAGAAAAAAAGAAAACTCCAGTCTCTAATGATGATAAAGAGTGATTGATTTTACAATAACTGAGGAAATCACTTTGCATGATGGTGTTCCTCTTTAGACGTTAGATTGAGTATTTTGCCTTAGCTACTTGTCAATTAGAATCCATCTGTGTGGGTAGACTGTTTGCTTAATATTTTGTTGGTTCCCCAAAAGACATCTTACTATGACCATGAATACACAGCAGCTTGATTTGGTTGTTAGTTCACAAACAATTCAGCTGCAGTATGCAGGTGACAACCGTACTTCCAAAAAAATCAATGCAGTCTCTAAAAAAAATCCTTGTCAATTTAAAAATGTTTCACATTCATCCATATAGAGGACAAAAATGTCAGTGAGTGTATATGTGTGTGTATGTGTAAGAGAGAGAGAGAGAGCGAGAGAGAGAGAGGTGTATTCAAATATAGATTTTTACAGTTTAGACAGATTTTCTAAAGATTTAGATTTCTTTACCAGCACGATCAAAATGTAAAAATGTAATGAATTAATTTAACAAAATTAAACAAAGAACACATCTTAAATTGAATAATAATAATAATAATAATAATAATAATAATAATGGGCGCCACGGTGGCATAGTGAGTATCACGTTCACCTCACAGCAAGAAGGTCGCTGGTTCGAGGGGTTTCCTCTGGGTGCTCCGGTTTCCCCCACAGTCCAAAGACATGTGGTACAGGTGAATTGGGTAAGGCTAAATTGTCCGTAGTGTATGTGTGTGAATGAGAATGTATGAATGTTTCCCAGAGATGGGTTGCAGCTGGAAGGGCATCCGCTGCGTAAAACAAATGCTGGATAAGTTGGCGGATCATTCCGCTGTGGCGACCCCGGATTAATAAAGGGACTAAGCCGACAAAAAAATGAATGAATTAATGAATTAATAATAATAATAACAATAATAATAATAATAATAATAATAATAATAATAATAATAATAATAA
>CAIGQQ010040079.1:6237969-6260962 GCA_903798035.1 Danio albolineatus | reverse complement strand
AATAATAATAATAATAATAATAATAATAATAATAATAATAATAATAATAATAATAATAACAACAATAATAATAATAATAATAATAATAAATATTATTATAATTATAATTATTATAATTATTTATTTATTTATTTTTTTATTTTTTTATTTATTTAAATAATTTTTAAATGCGGCTGTGTGGCTTAGTGGTTAGTATAGTCACCTCAAAGCAAGAAGTCCTCCTCACTAGTCTCAGCTGGGCCAGTTGGCATTTCTGTCTGGAGTTTGCATGTTCTCTCTGTGTTGGCGTGGGTTTCCGCTAGGTGCTCCAGTTTCCCCCACAGTCCAAACACATGTGGTATAGGTGAATTAATTAAACAAAATTGGCCATAGTGTATGATTGCGTGTGTGAATGAAAGTGTGTGGGTGTTTCCCAGTACTGGCTTGTGGCTCAAAGGGCATCTGCTGCGTAAAATATGCTGAAATAGTTGGTGGTTCATTCCACTGTGGAGACCTGTGAAAAAGAGACTAAGCTGAAGGAAAATGAATGAGTGATTTTTTTTTTAATAAAATAAATTATTATTTTCTGTACATCATCATCATGTATATTTGTTTTTTGGATGCAATCCTGTTTTTTTGCGTTGCCAGATCTTGCTTAATGTATAGCAAACAATATCCTAGTTTACCACTTTTACTTATTGGTGCAGTAGGCAATCTGCCAAAATGCTAACCGTTAGCATAACACCTTTAAAACACAGTTCCTCCCCTGTCGTCCAAAGCCACGCCTCCTGAAATAACAAACAGAAATAACTGTTCATTCGACAGTTGTCATAATTGTCATAATGTGCAATATTTCATGCATGCTAGGATCGCTGCTCTCACTCTCTCATGGGCTGTCCTAAAGCGACTATGTTTGGTTGGCCGGCGGGGTGCAGGATTTACACTTATTACTAAGCCATATTTACCAGCTATTTCAGACCGAATATTCAGGCTAATGGTAAGCTATATAGGGAGCAGGTAACAGGTTGTCATTGTTCAAAAATGAACCAATGTGATGTGAATATAAAACCACCTTCAGCTCAGTAAAGCAGGCTAGGCAGAATAGCGCTATTTACTGATGTTTTGTTGTTAAACTAAATAAAAATCGACATTATCGATGCTGTAAAAGGTCCCTTATGAAACTGAAAATAGTCACATCAATCTTTCAGAGGAAGATTTCAGTGGCTGAAAAACACTTCTGTGTATATAACCCATTCGTAACACAACACAATCTACATCCGCTTTAGTTGACTAAAATAGCTTTAAAGCATAACATTGTCTAACTGAAATACTTCAGCCATGGTGTCGTCCTTCCTCCAGCGTGCAAAAGAAACTCCAATATTGATTCAGGATTTTGAAAAGTTTTGATTCAGCCTTTGCTTTTGCCGCTGTCACTTTCTCGTGTCCACATGAATGCGCATGCTCATACAAATGGCGGATCTGCGTGAAGGGGGTGCGCAGATGTACAAATCTACAAATCTACATTTGTTGATAGACAGATTGGGCTACTTGATGCTTATAATTGTATATGGAAACACTTCAAAAGCACAGTCTGTGAAGCAACTAATCCTTAACGAAAATTAACCATGGTTAAGCATCATCCCAATAAAACCAAAACACCAAGGTAACCAAAAATTAGCCACAGTCTCAGAAACACAAGCTGTCATTGGTGGTGCCTTTTCAAAAATATAAACATTTGTACCTAAAGTATCCATCATATCTTAAAACTACTTATTAGTACCCAAACAGTTTAATAGCGTATACCATTTGAAATGTGTAGGTAGAATTATGTACAGTAGGTACTGCAGAGTTTAAAGTGTGCCTTTTGAAAATGTTTCAGACCAGTGACAGCACTTACCTTTGTTTCTGAGAGTGCACTGTACACTAGACTAACCATACTTTAACCAATGTACTTGTAGTAAATGCAAAGTTACTTATAATAATTAAAATGTCCTGAAATCAAAGCCTAATCTAAAATATTCTGATACTGAAGCGTCTACTCCAGGTTTACAGAAGCGCAGCCCTGAACAGCATGAAAACAGCAGCCACGTTCAGCATATTAGCACTGAGCGATGCAGCAAATCAAAAGAACCAAACACTTCATCTATAATTCATTCAAAGGCAAAGTACATCCTTTTCAAAAAAGTTTAGGGTAAAGTTGCTCTAAGGTGGAAGAGGAATGCCAATCCGTTGTGGTTCGTCAAAACACTGCAAATATTTAGCAGCTTGATTAAAACCTAAAAAGAATTTTAAAAAGAATTTTCTAAATAAACCAGTGCAGAATTTTAAGTGCAGGGCTTATTGCTCTAATCATATCCTCATGGATTGCTGGATCTAACACACTGTGGACCCTAGAGGGCCTTTCTGTTCATTTTGCTGAACCAGAGTGTTTTGCATATTCACTGCATAGCATACATTGCATAATGAACTTTAGGACATTTTGAAGTCTGATTTTGAAGTTGCTCATTTCAGAATTTTTCTCCATCTTGTGTTTGCTGGATTTCTGAATGATAAAACTGAAAACAAATGTTGTTTTTGGATTTGATTAGATTAGATGATGTTTATTGTAAAGTTCAAATGAAAGATTTCAGCATATTTATTGTATTTGTGGTTAATCTTATTTAATGGATTAGCTGTATTTACAGAATAGAATTTAGCAAAGTGTTTGTGGTTAACTGGAGGGTTGGAATTTTGACACTATATTTTTGAAAATGACCTTCCATGCAGTGTGTAACACAGCTCTAAGTGAAGTGAAATGTCCAGCTAAGGCTTAAATCTGAAAGTGCACAGTGTTTAAAACGATTGATTCATCTATAAAAGAGTCAACTCGTTGTTTAAATGAATCGTTATTAGAACGAGTCTTTAGCCGTTTCGGCTTGACGTCAAAGCGAAACATAAGCCCCGCCCACTAGTTGCGCACGCAGACACCGGGAAAATTGAACTCCCCGGCCCCGCCCACAGATAGGAAGAGAAAGTGGAAGACGACAAGCACTGTATCGCATTCCGGTTAAATCATGTCCCGTAGACGAAGCTGTGTTCTTTTCCCAACCTGGAAACCTCTTTTCCCTACCTGGAGTGATTGAGGTTTATTTTTGGTAAAATACCTGAGAATTATAGCCCCAACATGGTGCTGTGTTCGTGTCATTTCTTTGAAGAGAGCTACAGCAATCTACACGCTTACAACGCGGGATTTGTTGCACGGTTGTTGTTAAAGGATGGATCAATACCCAGTTTATTTGGACCAGCATGTTCTTCCGTCGAATCACAACCTGTAAGTATATGATTAAAATAACTATCATCTTGTTCACTGTAACAAAGTAAATATGGATGTAGTTGTCTGTATTGTGTTTGCTCCGTGCAGCATGTAGCGGTAGCCATTTAGCTTACTGCCGAATGTAACTATTTGTTGGCTTACAATAGTCAATAAAGTGTTCATTATTACTGAATGTTTGTTGTTATGATGAGGAATATAGCAATACGCTGTTGTACAACTGCAGTGATGTTTTTCAATATGTTTTGGCATTGGGCTGCTGACACGTAAAGGACGTGACGTGGTGACGTGATGTGGTAGCGTCACGTAAAGGAGGTGCTTGGGGAAAAAGACTCGCTCAGACGATTCATATGGGAGTCGGTGGGAAAATGAGGTAAAAATAAATAGATATTATAAGACATTGAAAGTGTTTTTTTCAACCTTGCATACATATCATCCCGTTGTTTGGGACTTCAAAAAGTGAAATTTAACCGTTCTCAACCTAACATATGGGCTCTTTAATAAAATGACGTTATAGTAACATCTTGTACATTTTTCCTTAATATAACCACATCCAGCTTATGCTGAACCAATCTGAGGGTTTTAGTACTTTATTAATTGTTCTGTCCTATCAGTTCCTCTGGATTTAGGCATTGGTGACCTCTCTACTGGAGCATGAAGATGAAATGAACAAAATGAAATGACAAGAAAAGAAGCAAAGAAAGCAGCATTTACAGTAGCTTTGGTCTGCAGTCAGCAGGGTTTAAATTGCGGTAATGCTCGTCTTGCTTTCCTTAGAGACTGGTGAAATTAAAGCAACTTTAAAGAGAAAAGCAAACGTTCTATCTATTTATTCCAGTACTTGATTTGTTCTGTTTGATTTGAAGAGCAATAGACTTCACAAACCCTTTTCTATTCAAATGGGCAGCCAGTGCGTTACAGAACAAGTGGGCTATGAAACTGATGTTTCACACACGGCAACAGTTCTCTGGTCATCATTTTTAAATTATTCTAGTCTGTGTTTTTCATGCAGGGGAAAAAAGGTGTTTTTTGATCCTAACACGCAGAAATATTTTTTTATCAGGATTTCTGATGCTTAATTGCTACTTCTACTGTGTGTTTATGAGCCAGCATGATCTCACGAGTAAATGTACATTCATTCTTTCATTCATTTTCTTTTCGGCTTAGTCCCTTTATTTATCTGGGGTCATTACAGCGTAATGAATCGCCAACTTATCCAGCATATGTTTTACGCAGTGCATGCCCTTCCAGCTGCAACTCATCACTGGGAAACACCCATAAACACTCATTCACACACACTACAGTGGACATTTTAGCTCATCCAATTCACATCAAAGTAAGATATAAGAAAAAATAATGCGCCTTTTCACTAGTGAAGCATGAGCACACGTTGCTTTGCAGCCCATAAACACAACCAAGCTTTAAAAATACACTCTGGACCACAGCTTTAAAACAAATTAAAATTGCATTCCTAAGATTCTGAGACCGTAAAGATGAAGGAATATTTCATGTTCTTTATTTCACTCACACAAAAAGAGATTTATTTAAATTTTTAATGTGACTTTATGCCTAATTTTTTTTAATATTAAGTAAATCAATAATAAATTTTTAGGTGTGTTTTATGTTTCTACTGCAAATCATTATTTTAAAATCATTTTGTATGAAATAAATGCTGTTTGCAAATTCTAAAAGTATTCTAGAAACTCTAAAAAAAATTCACTTTATGAATTGCCAAATTGCTGAGCTAGCAATGGTGGAACATTTTGGGAAATGCCTTTTTGAAGAGCATTCTTTATGTGCAGCGTTTCAAACAAATGTTTTCAACAAATAATAAAGTAATAATTATTTGATAGAAAAACAGACTTTAGGGGCCACTACTCACTATTAACTATTTAATAGCATTTACTTAGTTTCATATACTTACCATACTTACTGTACGTATAAATAGCATATTCTGCATGATGGCATTCTCTCTAATCATACCCAATACCATCCTTATCTACTACTTTACTAACTATTAATAAGCAACAAATAGGTTATTTACTGAGGCAAAATATAATAGTAATATATTTTAATGGTATTGCAGATAGAATGGCATCTGCTGTGTAAAACATATGCTGGAATAGTTGGCGGTTCATTCCGCTGTGGCAACCCCTGGTAAATAAGAGACTAATCTGAAGGGAAATGAAACAACTAATATTTTAATAGTAATATTAAAGTAATATTATAATATTAATATACAGTATTTAAATAGTTTAACTATTAACTTTAATATAAGTTAAACCTTGATGAGACCAAAAATGGTGTCATATAAGCTACTGTACCTACCAGCATGAAACATATATTCTGTGGTACAGTATTTGAGGGAGTTTTGCAGTTGTTAGTGAGATTTGTAGTGATATGGTGGTTTACTTGTAGCAGTCGAGCACCTCGAGCCATCAGATTCACCTGCGCTGAATGCTAAACGAAGTTCTTCCACAAGTAACTGCTAGTAACTGATGTGTAGCTTTGAACCAAACAAAAGAGAAAGAGAATCTGTGGTAGAGTTGGGCGAGCTCTACTTTCTTTCTTAAATCAAAAGCATTTTCTGTGTTGAAGAACAAAAGTTAGCTAGTCCTGAACATGTAGGTTTCCTTCAAATACAATTTCATCAGCAAAGGACATACAATAACATAACAAAGCCCTTGAAGAAATCCACAAGGCTTCTCCGGCCCACTAAATAGACTGGCAAAATAAATCATTCAAATCTTTACCTCAGGGCATGGATCATTCTTCGGACTCCTCTCTCTTTCTTTCTCCGTCTCAGCCATCCAGGTACAGTAGCCCATGAAACTTTCATCTGGGATGGTGCCTTTTTATCAGTTGTGTCCCCAGGCTATGAAGGCATACCAGATGGTGACTAGAATCAAAGAACACTTCTCCAAAAAAAAAAAAAAAAAAAAGAAAAAGAGAAAAAAGCCAGTCCTCTGGTGACACAGCCTTACAACTCAAGATAACAAGAACTGCTGCTACTCAGAATTACGCTTGTCATAAGATATTCCCATTTGAGCATGTGGAGAGAAAAAAATGAGATGTGAAAGAAAGAAACCCGGCAAACTGATCCATGGAGTAGTCCGGTCTTTGGGATGAAGTTACCTGAGCCCTGCGACACTATAGAAAGCCACAGCTCTCTGAGAATCACTTCACAGATAAATGACATAGCGCAGCATCGCATTTCTGCCCCAAATTTCCGAACGTCTCCATCAGCCCCTTTCTATCTCTGTCTGTGGCTCTCGCTCTGACTCAAGAACATGTGAGGACACGAGGGGACAGTCTAGACTGCAAATCAGATCTGTGGCCCATATGTCTTTTTTTCCAGCCATCTTGCATCTTGCATGTCAGTAAAATAATATCTTTGCTTATTTGCAAACAAATTTGAATCAGCATATATACTTTTTGTTTTGTGAAGCAGATTCCAAAAAAAATTATGTGCCCAATTTAGCACACAGTCTATTTTTATACTACAGATGGCACATACTGTAGGTGCTAATTAGTCCACTGGATTTCATGGACCCTCAAATGAGGGAGCATCCAGAACCACTGAGCTTTAAAATGTGCTTCTTTTTTTACATTAACAAACAATTTGTTTTCATTGTAACACTCCTTGTATGGATATGGAATTTTTCGACTTTGACAAAACTATAAACTGTATATAGGGCTTGCTTCGACACAATAATTCTGATTGTAAGGGATATCTTTAACACAATATTCTAATTATTCACCTTACAGTATTCTCCGCGTACGAGCGGGCTTGGGCTTTTTGGCCTGATACTTCCGGTCTCGTTCACTTCCATTAATATTTAGACGCTAAAAACAGCTCAATGTGCTGCTTGATGTTGCAAGCTGATATTTTTATATTATATTATTCTATTTTGTCGATATAGTCATGCAAACACTTGTTTGAAGAGCTGTTTCTGCTGTTTAATATTACAAGTCATTTCTCCCATAGTTCTAAAACAACCGCAAAAACGAACGCACTTCTGCTTGTCAGAATATTGTCAATAATCCAAATCTAAATAAGAACACTAAATAGCTCTATCATTACATTTTCAATAATTAACTAACACTATAGATAACACTAAGTTTACATGGACATCAGTAATCAAACTATTTGCCTTAATCTGAATAAGACAATAATATGATTAAGGCGTTTACATGAGTTGCTTTTTTAATGTTCCTTTCATTATCCTGTTTGACATGTTATAGCACATAGATCAATTACCATCATTGCGTCAGCAAGCTATCCCCATTTCCTCCTGTTCCATGTAATATCGGGTGTTTATTTTTTTATTTGTCGACTATAACTGCAGTTTGGCACTTTCACTTTCGTTCAGGAACATTTCATTCATGCCCCCCGTGACAAACGAGATATTGGATGTGAGTATGAACTGCTGGGTTGAGTCTTGTTTTAATGGAATTTGATACCGCACGCCGTATTGAAAAAACCTCTGCATTGCATGATGCAGGTGTCTGTGGTCCTTCACTGATGCAGAGAATAGTGTCAAACAGCTGTGTGTATGTGGAATATCTTGTCACAAAATGCAGCAAAAATCCTACACGATGGTAATAATTTGATTGCGGTGTTTACATGTCTGTACTGCACTTCAATAATGCGACTAAAATCAGCATACTCCACATGCCTTAATTCCATTTCTGTTTAGTTTGATTATGACCTTTAGAGAATTAAATAAATCAAAAATCGCTGTTTACATGGTAGACTGTTAATCAGAGTATTGTCTTAATCGTATTAAAATCAGATTATTGGTGTCCATGTAAACATTCTTACTGAATTACACTGAGACATATTTTTATACTTTGTTATGTGACGAGGGGGATCAAAACAGAGCAAAAAGTAGCATATGCTTGTATGATGTTTGTTTTTAATTAACGAATCTTAATAACATTAAAGGGGACCGATCATGCCCCTTATTACAAGATCTAAGTCTCTCATATCTCTAGAGCAAGGGTGCTCAATCCTGGAGATCTACCTTCCTGCAGATTTCAGTTGTAACCCATATCAAACACACCTGCCTGTAATTATCAAGCACTGTTCAGATCCTATTTAATTGGTTCAGGTGTGTTTGATCAGGGTTGGAGCTGAACTCTGTAGGAAGGTAGATCTCCAGGACCAGGATTGAGCACCCCTGCTCTAGAGTGTGTATATGAAGTTTGAAGCACAAAATACCCCGCACATATTTTTTATAACCCTTTGAAACTGCCCCTTTTAGGCTTTGACACAAATTGTGCCATTTTGGTGACTGTCACTTTAAATTCTAATCACATTGTGCTTTTTTTCAAAAGAGGGAGGGGTTACAACTGCTAGTCCATCAGCATAGCAACAGTTCAAAACAGGACTAAAGTTATCTCTGTGAAAAACTGAAAATGTTAAAAGAAGTGTCTCAGAAGAAGCCAGAGCAGTGGTGCTCAACCCTGCTCCTGGAGATCAACCTTCCTGCTGAGTTCAGCTCCTACCCTCATCAAACACACCTGAACCAATTAATTAAGACCTCAACAGCACTTGATAATTACAGGCAGGTGTGTTTGATATGGGTTGCAACTGAAATCTGCAGGACAGTCGATCTCCAGGAGCAGGGTTGATCACCCCTGCTATAGAAACTACAGTGTTCATTTGTGCGTCTTATAACTCCACATTTATAATCCACTTCATTGCTGACATTCTCTTCAGCAGGTGAACGCTCTAATGGTGGATGGCTGCTTCTCACTCAGGGCTGTTTAAGGGGCTTTCCCCCTCAGATGACATGTACAAAGGAACAATTCTATTCAAAGTGTTTCTGCACACGGTTTTAATGAAGTGATAAAAAACAGATTTAATAATTTTGGCAATTAGAGGCTGGTTATATTTGCACACTGTTGCAACACAACTGTGTTTAAACCCATTTTGAAAGTGATTTTTGCATAATAGGTCCTCTTTAAACAAAATAAAATATACAGCATGTATTCATGACCCCTTTAATTTTAACCAAACAAAATATACTAAAACACTAAATACGAAATTACAGTAAGCTGTATTAGTCAAAATAGATGAGGGAAATGAAAGAACATACTGTAGTCCAAGCAAAATAGAAATTTAAAAAACATTCAGTCATAACAATAATGGGTAACACTTTATAATTACACACTATGAATCATCTATTAAGCATTAGCAAATAGTGAATTCATTATCTGTTAAGCATTAACTCTACATTAATAAACGTTAGTAAGCAGTTAATACCTGCAGCTACAAATGCTGTATTCCTGACTTATATACATTTCTATTTTAATAGTTTCTTAATCATTTACTAACTCATTAATAATGATCTTATAAACCACCAACTACTCTTAAATACAAATGGTTTGTAAATAATGTGATACCTAATTTATTCATTAAAAAAAAATCAGGAACAAATAATGAAACTGCAATTATTAAGCACATTATAAATGTACTTATAAGTCAAGAAAGCAGCATTTGTAGCTGCAGGTATAACCTGCTGACTAACGTCTATTAATGTAGAGTTAATGCTTAACAAATAATCATTCATTCATTCATTCATTCATTTTCTTTTCGGCTTAGACCCTTTATTAATCCGGGGTCGCCACAGCGGAATAAACCGCCAACTTATCCGGCATTTGTTTTACGCAGCGGATGCCCTTCCAGCCACAACCCATCTCTGGGAAACACATCCACACATTCTCATTCACACACATACACTATGGACAATTTAGCTTACCCAATTCACCTGTACCGCATGTCTTTGGACTGTGGGGGAAACCGGAGCACCCGGAGGAAACCCACGCAACCACGGGGAGAACATGCAAACTCCACACAGAAATGCCAACTGGCCCAACCGGGACCTGCCCCAACCGGGGATCGAACCAGCGACCTTCTTGCTGTGAGGCGAACGTGCTACTCACGCGCCACCGTGGCGCCCCCTTAACAAATAATCAATTCACTATTTTATAATGCTTAATAGATGATTCATAGCATGTAGTTATTATAATGTGCCATCCAATAATGCAAAGGGCAGGGGTGGTTAAATTTGTTCCTGAGGGTGGCCTATAGGCACCCAAGGCCTTAACGCTTAATGAACTGCACTTGTGATCCAAAGGTTGCAGGTTCAAATCCCTGTTCCGGCAAGGATTGTAGGTGGTGGGCGTGTACAAGCAGCATTCTCTTCCACCTTCAATGAGTCCTTGAACAAGGTACCAAACCCTAACTGCTCCCCTGCCAGTCCAAATCTCTATGGATAAAAGCATCTGCTAAATGATAAGGTGTAAATGTACAATGTAAGCTATACAGTCGTGCAGAATTTCATTCCAAACATAAATCAAACAAACCTGAACAAGCTAACCAAGCTGTAACTAATAAGGTACTACAAACGATACTAGAATGGAAGTTTTTTTTCATGTATTTTTATCAACACTGTTAACAATTTTTGTAAATTACACAGTATTTAACTGTAAAATGAAATGTATGTTACTGTAGAACAGTTATGTTACTGTACTTTAAAGTTGAATTGTGAAAATAACTGTATATTTTACAGTACAATGCTGTAAAATACATATACAGCAAGACAAATGGCGCTGAAAATGTAAATCCAAAACTTTTGCTGTAATTGATTATGAACTGCTGCCAGTAAGTTACTGTACATTCCAGGAAATTGTTAACAGTGAAGGTCGGATCAAAGCTACTCAGAACTGTGGCTCTTCAGGATCAGAGTTGGCTATTGAGAGCTTTGGCACATTTCTAACATCGTTCTTCTTCTCAGAAGAATACTGTACTTCTCTCGCTCCCCTCTGCACACAATATCTGTCCTTAACCAACTACCACTTCAAGAATGTGTAAGTGGCCCATAAATGGATTAGACTCCGAGATGAAACTCTGATCCACCACTGCGACTGATCGCTTAGTATTTGAACTCACTGGCCTTTCCTTTGGCCTCTTTTGAAATAATAAGAATCCTATGTGATATGCTCATCCATCACGGTGTGGAGTGGCTGGAGGAGAGACTCCCCGGCTGAGCTCAGTGCTGGATGATGGATGTCCTCCTTCTTGGCCTCTTGAAAGCCCGGAGACTCTGTCAGGTCCTCCAACTGCCACCGCGCCTAAATCAAGACGCAGGCACCCATTCCCCCCCCCCCCCCGCCCCCCCCCCCCCACCTTTTCCCTTCGGTCTGGACAGGGAAGGACGGGCTGGTGACGGAAGGCTCTTTCATCAGTTTGATCAGACCTGATGGTGACACAGTTCAAGATAAACGGCATGGACATAAACTGATCAGATTTCAAATCCAGTTCATCTGATCCAGCAGATCTGATGGTACCTAGCACACCTTCAGCGCCTCAGAACAGCCATACATTATTATGACAAGCTTGTCATCGTTCTTTTTAAATATGACTATTGTTTTGACTTTCAAATGATTTTACGAGTTATATTAAAGAGCTTGAGAGCGGCCTGTGGAGCACCGAGAGTTATGTGGAAGGAAATTACTCAGTACAAATGAAAACACATTACCGCTAACATCAAAAACTACAACTAGAAGCTGCAACAATATTTATAAGCACATGCTGCAGTTATTGTTGTCTGGTGCTGATGAAATACTTTCGCTCTTTAATCAAGGATGAATTATAATTTCAGTCCGTTCATCAGGTTAAAAATAATCATTTTGATAGTGGTTCAAACATATATATCTACAGTATATGGGCGGCACAGTGGCTCAGTGGTTAGCAATGTCACCTCACAGCAAGATGGTTGCTGGTTTGAGTGCCTGGTTTGAGTGTGGAGTTTGCATGTTCTCCCTGTATTTGCGTGTTTCCTCTGGGTTTCCTTCTGGTACTGGGTTGTGGCTGGAAGGGCATCCGCTGCATAAATCATATGCTGGAATAGTTGGCGGTTCATTCTGCTATGGCGACCTGGGAAATAGAGACTAAGCTGAAGGAAAATGAATGAATGAACATATATATACACACACACTCTCTCTCTCTCTCTCTCTCTCTCTCTCTCTCTCTCTCTCTCTCTCGATATATATATAGCTTTTTTTAATTCAACATTTTTTATTTTATACTTAATGTTTTATTTAAAGAAGTAGTGATCCACACTCATTTAATTTCTTTAATTACTTATTTTACAATATTTTATTTTTAATTTTACTTTCTCGAGGAAACACAACCACAAACGGCTTAATGGCTTCCCCAGCTTTTAAAACAGTTTACTTCCTCCATCCTCTTTTTAAGTCATCAGTCACATTTACATCATCCATTATTAAATTTTCAATAGTTAAAACATCAGATTACTTCCTTATACTGCACATATTGGACGATTTTCATCATAAGAAATATCCCATCCACATACACTCAAAAACCCACATCTCCTTCACAATAAAAAAGATACATTGTTCAGAAAAATCAAATACTCAAGCATACAATCATCAATTTCTATTTCAACAGAACCCTAACTATACAACTTTAAAAAATCCTACAATTAAAAACATCAAACATACATTACCATACACAGTCATTATTTTCTACATTGTAAATTAAAGATTCAGCACTATATTTAAGATAAACTTGACCAACAGTAGGTTAAAGGAAAGATCCAATCCCTTTTTCAACCCTCCTACACTCTCAGAAATAAAGGCAAGCTGTCACTGGGGCGGTACCTTTTCAAAAAGTACATGTTTGTGCTTAAAGGTTCCACATTGGTACCTCAAAAGTATATATTAGTACCTACACTTTTATACTTTTGAGGTAATAATATGTACCCTTGAGGTATTAATATGGACCTTTTAGGTACAAATTTGTACCATTTGAAAAGGTACCTTCCCAGTGACAGCTTGCGTACCTTTATTTCTGAGAGTGTAAGACAAGCCATTTAAGTCTGTGAATCCAGAACGCTTCTCATTTCAATAGTTGAACTTAATTTAAGCTATCCCCTCACCGTGACCCAAATACTTCTATTCCTATACATTCATGTTGTAGTTTTAGTTATGGTTGGTGTAAACATGTTACATATGCATAGACATACATCTATTTATAGTACTTTTTAACTATTCTGAAAAATATGTGCCCCACACTTTCTCCTTACAATGCTATGGTGGAACATGATTTACAGTGGCCTACATTGGAGTAAGTACATTCTGAAGTAATTCAATATATGTTGTGGAAGTGCAGCATTTTATTGCAGTGTTAAGCGGGTATTAGAAATCAACAATCTGAAGAAAAATGCCTGTGGAATAATGTCCCAAAGTTATCAGAAATTCATAGACTCATTTAAGCAATCTCTGTCTTAGCATTCAGCGCACAACATAAACAGCCCGGTCTGTTCCAGCGTCTTTTAGCATTTCACAGAAACACAGCATGGTGCTTTATAGCTGCTTTCGCTTGACTTCTGTTAACTGTCCTTATTTCTAACAGCTCTGAGTTTCAAAATTAAATGAAGTGCATGAATCCGAAACCCCTAGATTTTCCCATGTGCATAAGAAACCTTTATATGTGCTCTTGGTAAACTTTTCATTTTTGGTTTATGTGCTGTATGTGTTTCTGCAGTAGCAAAATCTTTCAGGTGCACTAATATCATATGTACCATTTTGTGTAAAATCAGTGCAAGTAGTATGTTTACACTGAAAAGTCTCTATGAAACGTACACTCACTGGCCACTTTATTAGGTTCACCTTATGGTCCTGAGTTGGACACCCTTTTGCCTTTAGAACTGCCTGAATCCTTCATGGCATAGATTCAACAATACTGGAATTATTCCTCAGTGATTTGGTTCCATTTTGACATAGCATCACGCAGTTGCTGCAGATTTGTCGGCTGCGCATTCATGAGGCATGAGGAATCTCCTGTTCCACCACATCCCAAAGGTGCTATATTGGATTATATAGATCTGGTGACTGTTGGGGCCATTTGATTACAGCGAAGTCATTGTCATGTTCAAGAAACCAGCCAAAGATGATTCACGTTTTATAACATGGCACGCTATCCTGCTGGAAGTAGCCATCACAAGATGAGCACACTGTGGTCATAAAGGGATGAACATGGTCAGCAACAATACTCAGGTAGGCTGTGGCATTGACATGATGCTCAATTTATACTAGACATGTTGTGCGTTCAGAGATGCTCTTCTGCAGACCTCGGTTGTAACGAGAGGTTATTTGAGTTACTGTTGCCATTCTATCAGCTGCAACAGTGTTAGCTGTCTGAGTCAGACAGAAAAATTAAGAGCACACAACTGAACCTCACGCCTGCTCTCTAAAAAAAATATGACAAGTATCTTTCACATATATTGGGAAAAAGCATGTGTAAGCAATTTAAAACGTTCTCATATCTTTTGCGAGTTTGTTATGTGAGATGTGTGATGCAGAGAAAGCGTCCTGACACTGCAGCGCTGCTGAAGTTTATGGGTGTTCACAGCTGTTTGACTGATAAATATAAATTTGTAGTGAATTGTTAGCGGTGCCAAACATAATTTCCCATTGTTTACATCCTTGCTACAACATACCGTTAACGCTAGAAACTGTACCTGTAGTTGATCAATTTTAACAAGTAAAAACTCTTAAAGGTTGTGGCTCACAGTCCACAGCTTTATCTATTATAGTTGGAGGAGTTTGTAGCCGAATCCAGCACTGAACTGGGATACATTCTGAAAGTTTTCCTTTGTCCAATTCTAGCTATATATATTTTTTATAATTCTCTGGAGCATAATTAAATTAAACTGTAAGCACTTCTGTCTTTGTGTCGTGTCCTTTGGAAGCCCAAAACTGGAACAGAAGACGCTCTGTGGAAAAGCAGTGTTTGGATGGCATTTAGCTTTTAGCTTTCTCTGCTATAACATTACATGCATGTAACCAAAAGCCCTTGTGGCCTCACTAGCCTGGATTTATTCGCTGTAGACTTTGCTAAGCTAACTCTGTAAAAGCCAATTGCTGTTTCTCAATATGTGTTCTTCAGCAATCTTGCATCCTCGTGTTCTTGTGTAACGTCTTAATTATCCAGTTCAGTTCCAATTCTCAAGACCGCAAGAACGGAGGACACGTGAAAGTTCCCGGATGTGTTCTTGATATCGAGGATGCACAGATGCAGACTTGAGCACCAAACTCGCTCTAGAAGTCCCAGAATTCATTGCGACTGGAGGTAGGAAGCGCAGCATTTTGTATAGATTTATTATTAAAGTTCAGAGATAACACTTATTTACCTCCCTAAATGTGACGGTGAAAGAAAACATTAACGTGAAAATCTTAATAAAGTCATAAACACATTAAGGGGTGTTTGTTTGTTGAAACTCGTATTAAAATCTTTTATTTGTGATGTGCAGTGTATATTTGTGAAGTCTTTATGCATAGTATATATTGTGAAACAATAAATAAAAACAATAAATCATTGTATGAATGCTGTAATGTTTAAATAAGTTTCGGTTAAAGATGCGCGAGGGTCACGTGACCATCAGGAAGAACGCAGCATCTCATTTCTCATAGGACGCATTCTCTGTCCTCGCGGTCTCCCGAGTTCGTTCTCCTGATGTGACCTGGCAAGACCGCTCTCCACAAGAACACGAGACCGTTCTCTGCATTCTTGGAATTGAGAAACAACCAATGTCTCCCTTTGCATTGAACTTTGAGCATCTTACATTCAGAGATGTTGTTTATGTTCACACAGCTACATTACACACCAACTAAAGTTTAAAATATGATCTCGTAGTGGACCAACCCTTTTAAATAGCAGAACTACCTCAAAACAAACACCACTTGCCAGACAGGATGAAACCACTTCTGAGAGTCACTTTAGAGTCAGAACCTTGTTAGAGTTGTTTCAAATTCTGAAGTGCTAAAACTGGCCATTCCACAGGGCCCCATAGGGGTGGAAGATTTTGAAAGAGTATAAGTGATAGGCACTTTTTCTGACATGATTGTTTGTGAATGTTTACATTGTGATGCAAATGATGCAGAAGTGTTTCAATAGATAGTTTGGTCTCCTACTCACATCATCCCTTTAAAAAGTCACTCTGGAAAGTAAACCCTTCAGAAGCGATAAGTGAGGGCATGGGGATGAGCCCTTCAGACTGGAACCTAGACAGAGAGCGGAATGTCGGACACTTCATGCATTCAGTTGTCGCAGTTTTTCTTACAAGCCAGATGGTGAGAGACTATCAGACTGCTGAATGAAAAAATAGTCATATAAAATTTATACACTAGACAGTAGAGATTGTAGTGCATGGCGTCAAATGCATTATTTATTTGTATTCAATTCTGAAAATACCTTAAAGGCATATCCACACTTAGAATTATAACTAAATAAAAGCATAACAAGTATAAGAGTAATGACAAATATAGCTGCAAGCAGCCATTAAGGGGCCATGTAGACAGAACAAGCAGGCATGGCAAGTGATTCCAACAAGCAAGCAGCAGTGCAACTGGTAAAATGAACAAAGTAAAGATTTTAGGAGGTTTTAAACAAAATGCATGAAAGCTGCTGGAAGGGCATTCGCTGCATAAAACATAGAGTAATTGGTGGTTCATTCTGCTGTGGTGACAAATCAGGTGCTAAGCTGAAGGAAAGTGAGTAGGTGAGTGGTTGAAAGCCCATATATTCAACTAGCAGTCCAGAGGCAAAATAATCCTCAAGCTTGGCAGGAAAGTCAAACAATGAGTATATTTTACTCAAAATATTAGAAAACTACAAAAGCATCAAGTATAATAATAGTTTATAACTGAATAATAACTCTTATAACAAGATTGATGATGGTCCTCAGTGTGGCAAATTTCATTGAATTTCTACAAATGGTTGTATGGGCTGCAAATCAAATAATGGTGGACAAAAAAAAAAATGGAAACAATAACAATGGGTACATGTCTAGCTTTGCTGTTTTGTCCCTATAGACCATTTCAATAAAGCGATATCACTGGCCCATGAACATTTCCTGCTTGTTGTCAAACTATTTTGTATATGTAATTCAATCATACCGTGATGTTAAAACAGCTGCTATAACACGATTTATCAATATGGGGACTTTTTTGGATTCTCTAAAGCTACAGTATGGAAGATAAAAATGTAAAACAGGAAATAGTTTGGGACCATTGTTGTTGTTTACATCCCTCAAAATGGTCTATATATATTTAAAGGGCACCTATGAAGAAAATAATCTTTTGTATAGTGTGTCCACAGTCATACTGGGGTGATATAAAGACAATAAATTCAAATAAATTACTCTGCTTGTTAGCCTGGAATAATTTTTTGAAATCTCTGTTAACAGTTCATCCCAATCATCCAATGCTATGACCAGTTGTTTAACAGATATTTTAAATGTATTTATATATGTATGTGTACATATATTTCTTTTCTTTAAAACATTTCTAAAACATATGTAACCTAACAAATACTGACAATGTAAACTTCACGGTAATGCCTTCTGCTGCTTAAATTGCATTAGCTGTTTATATTCAATTGAACTTTGATTTGCTGTCCATGTTTTCCCATTTATAAGCTGATACAATATATTAGAGCGATATCCAAACAATATTGTTTCTCTTTATAACTTTTTTTCAATTTTTCAATTGAGAATATTTTAATAACCACATATTTATCATTACATTATCATTCTCGTTATCATTCTTGGGGTGACTGAGCTTTTAATCATGGGTAGATTTTAAAGGGGCGGTCCACTATGATATCATATTTTAAACTTTAGTTCATTTGTAATGTAGCTGTGTGAACATAAACATCTATGAATGTAATACGCTTAAAGTGCGCTCAATGAAAAGGGAGACATTAGCTTTTACAATGTTAGCCTAGCAAAGCCTAAAGCGAACAAAGTTTGGGGACTACAAAAAATACATACGGGTTAGTTAGATCACAAATGCTTCAGGTTTCGTGGATACACCCCTCATAGGGAAGGGGCCGTCCAAATGCTGCTATTTCCACAGAGCTTCTTCTGTTTCTGTCTAAGGGCTTCCAAAGGACACATCGCAGAGACAGAAGTGCTTACAGTTTAATTTTAATTATAATCCAGAGAATTATAAAAAAAATATATAGGTAGCATTTGACAAAGGAGAACTGCAGAATCTCTCCCAGTCCAGTGTTGGATTTGGCTAAAAACTCCTTCAACTATAATAGACGAAGCTGGGAACAGTGAGCCATAACATGTAAGTGTTTTTATTCGTTAAAATTGATCAACTACAAGCACAGTTTCTAGCGTTAACGATATGTTGTAGCGAGGACGTAAACAATGATGTAAACAAGGCGAAATGCTGTTTGATACTGCTAACAATTTAACTACAAATTCATACACTGTAAAACCCAAAAAGTTTAGGTAACTCAAACCATTTGAGGAAATTACAACAAACCATTTAAATTCAAAAACTAATCCAAACGAGACTTAATCCATTTGAGTGAATGAAGCAATTTGAGCACAGTAAAACCTGATAAATGAAGAGAACTTAAACTGAGTACTGTAAAGCCTAATATGTTAAGTCAACTCAAATCATTTGAATAAACTGATTGCTACAAACCATTTGAGTTAAAAAAACAACTAATCTGCGTACTGTGAACTCCATTTAAGTTAAAGTAATGAGGAATTTAATTAACTCATTACCTTCAACACTGAGTTCAAAGCTCTTTTCAAATGAGCAGAATTAACTTTCTTTAAATTGACTTAACTACACTCACTTCATTTAATAAAGTTGACTGTTGGGTTTTACAGTCTATTTATCCACCAAATTACCTTAAACATCCACAATCTTTATCAGCACGGCAGTATCTCTCGATGCGGCCACTTTCACTGCGTTCTACATCAGAGGCACATCGCGTGCTAGTGCCTGGACGTAACACTTCCTGGTGATGTGGAGCAGATCTGCAAATCACAGCACGTTATGTTAGCTGACCAATCAAAGCCTCTTAAAACTTTTCAGAGGAACTAGGAAATATGACAGGTGTTTTCATTTTAGCTGAGTAGCTGTAAATAATTAAAGTAATATATATTAAAAAAATATGTGATTTTAATTTTTTAATTTTTAATTTTTTTTTTACAAATGAAGCATGAGCATTGCTTTGCATCTTATAATACACACTGGACCACCCGTTTAATGTAGATTTCAGACTGTGGGGGACAGAGGTATATATATATTTTTTCTGGACTTATTTAACACATGACAATTGTTCATCTGACGAAGAGCCTTTTTTTTTTTAGTTTTAGCAGCAAATCAATAAAATAGTTTTGAAAGCAAACTCTATAAAAAAGTTTTCAAAGTTGCAAAAGCGACTAATGTGATCTAGGATTTTTATACAGTGCACGCCTTTGTAAAGACTGTGTAAATCCATGAGGGATACAGCCTGGTTTTCATCCACGTAAAATTCAATATGGCATCTACCCTGACTAAGGTCTTTTCAGCCTCAGGGTATTGTTTTAAACCTCTCTTTAGGGGCTCTGCAGTAATGGACAGATGCTATAATTTTCTCATTCTGTCCTCACGGCGATATAACATCATTTTCTTTGGGTTCAGTTCGGCCGAGGGAATCTGAGACTCCATCAGATTCAGGATTTACAAATTATCCTAATACGATTTGTAGGTGCTAACCTGTTCTGTGACATCCCATCAAACCAGAAAACACAGATGTTATTCATTATCTGTCGTGCCCTGGTGAAATTACCCAGTGTTACCTTGGTGTGTGAACATCTCCATAAGGTCTCTCTGAACAGAACGTTTGTTTTAGAACTGAGACTGGGGAATAAAATTCTCAGAGGCTTTCAAGGCCCGAGGGACATTCAGTCACTCATCACCAAAATCATATGCAGTGTGATCTCATTTGCGTTATCTCAGTCTTATTATTACGGTGGACTCTGGAAGGTGTCTGCTGCCCGGAGACAGAATTTTTGTCCCTACAGAGCGAAAACACCTTCCTAAGCTAATTGACAAACACATTGTTCTCAGCGGGAGAGAACAGACCGCAGGCTGAATAAAGGGAGGATGGAAATGATTGTTACACATCAAGCACTCTAGTGCATCGCTCGCGATAGGTGCGTCTGAATAGATATCACTGTCTTTTCTCAAGATGCTGTTTGGATGGCTGCAATCACTGTGTCTTTGAGATCAAATTTTATGTTTGGAGTGTTGTCTGTGCAGTCAAGAAGAAAGAGGAGAGGCAAAATAGGTGATGGAATTCTGCAATCCTTTACGAAAAAAAAAAACAAAAAACAAGTTTATTCAAGTGTACTTTGTCATTATACAGTTGAAGTCAGAATTATTAGCCCACCTGTTTATCCCCCCCTCCCCCCATTTCTGTTTAATGGAGAGAAGTTTTTTTTCCAACACATTTCTAAACATAATATATTTAATTACTCATTTCTATTAACTGAATTCATTTATCTTTGCCATGATGACAGTAAATAATATTTAACTAGATATTTTTCAAGACACTTCTATACAGCATAAATTGACATTTAAAGACTTAACTAGGTTAATTAGGTTATAGGCAGGTTAGGGTAATTTATTGTATAATGATGGTTTTAGACCAGTGGTTCTCAAACTTTTTATACCAAGTACCACCTCAGAAAAAAAATTGTCTTTCCAAGTACCACCATTATGCCCAGTATTGAAATACAGTAGTGTAGTAGGCTTTACAGCTCTGCACAGTTAAACAAAACGAGGCAGATTAACTCCTATTATTAAGTATATGTCTTATTGTCAGCTACTTTAAACATTATAAATAGTTTGACCATTAACTGTGCTTGCAGACAAAAAGAAAATGAAACAAAACAATAAAAACTTCACCATTTAAATTAAAACGTGCTTTTAAAAGTTAATTAAAAATGGCACTGTTCTTAAAAACTAATGAAAACTGCTGTAGTTGTAAGGTGTAAATGTATAGTAGCCCATTCATCAAAACCTGGAAATGTTGTTTGGACCTGATAAATAGGCAATGTGTGATACATATATAATATGACTGATATTTAACATCTGATGATGCACTAAAGTAAACATTCTAAGTACAGCGGTGTAATCATACGCTTCAGGGAACAGCCAATGCTGTCTGATCACATGAGTCTCAGTGTTATTGTACACGTCAAAGGTTAAAAGTGTTCATTTTATTCTTTTATTATTCAGAGATTCTTCCACGTACCACTAGAAGGAAGCCAAAGTTTGAGAACCATGCTTTAGACAATGGAAAAAATACAGTATATATAGTTTAAGAGAGTGTTGTAAATAATTTTATCCTTAAAATGGTTTTTAATAAATCAAAAACTGCTTTTATTCTTTATCACATTATCAGAAATACTGTGAAAAATTCCTTGCTCTGTTATACATAAATTGGGAAATATTTAAAATAGAAAAATAATAATAATAAATAAATAAATCAAAGAGGGACTGATAATTCTGACTTCAATGTCAGGGTTGGGTTAGGCAAAGGAGAGCGAGGACTCAAGTGCAATAAAATGGGGAATTTTTTAATAATAAAAAATAAAAGGAAAAAGGCAAAACAAACTACCCCGAGGGGGAAAACATTGACAAAACAAACAAACAATCAAAAACAAACTTCACTGGGCTGGCAGGGTAAGAGCAGGGCTGGACACGACTAGACAGGAGGATAATCGACGACGAACTGGCACAGGACAGCAGATATGAGGAGAATTTAAAGGAGAAATAATTAACAAACTGACAGGTGAACATGATAGACTAATAATGGGTTAACAAGGAGGGTGGGGCTAGACAATAGACAGGAGAGTGCATGACAACACAAGCCATGCACTCACATAGAGACTAGAACACGCAGCCAATGAGAGAACTCATTAACTGCGTGCTCACATGACAACATAAGCACGCGGTGTGTGTGTGTGTGTGTAAACACACGCACACCACGTGCTAAACAACAACAGAAGACTGAACGCGAGACACAAGCACACGATAAAATGAAGACATCCTACCGTGCGCTTACACAAATGCAACGCGCAAGCTTCATCCCAGCGCCATCCCAAACCGGAACCAACTAGACAGAAGCTGAGGATGAAGCAGCGCGATGCCGACAGAACAAAACAAACACTAGGACGAGAGCGCGCAATCGCGAACACGCCCAGACCTCACGCGCCCGCATCAAGCGGGAGCACGCAAGGTCCGAGCGCGCCCACAATCGGCACTCATACAGAGACACAATGACAACACACAGGACAAGACAGAGCTAGTGTCTGGACTCTGCCACCAAAAACAAGAATTAACAAGACTGGAGTGGCAGAACCCTGACATTCAACTGTACTTCTTTTACTGTTTATTTTTTAACTGATTTGGTACTACTTTCAAATGTAAAATGTCTACAAAACTTTAAAATGTATACACCTGTAATTCCACTAAACCTGATGTCAAAGTTTTTATTGTAGTTGCGCATATTTTCATTCCACATTCTTATTGTTTCAGACCGCAAGATCTTTGTAAAGTGTATTGAGAACATTTGGCTTAATCACCAAAACACAAAAGTGAGATCTTATTTTCAACTTAGTACTTTTAACAATAACTTCATTCAATAGCAAACAATACAAGGTACAAGTTTCAAAATGCCCTTGGTGGTGAAAAATATATAAAATGTACATATTAAAAAGGGGTTTAGAACATGAAAATGTGATCAAAAAACCACATCAAGTAATTTACATACGCAAGTAAAAAAAAAAAACGTATATATATATACTGTAT
>CAIGQQ010040079.1:6175928-6217969 GCA_903798035.1 Danio albolineatus | reverse complement strand
CTGTACTTACGGGGTACTTTGCGGGTCGTAAAAGAAAGCGTTACCAAAATATTAAATACAAATTTAAAAAAAGAGGAAATATTAAGAGAATCAAAAATATGAAAAATTGTGTTGAAATTTTGCAGGCTGTATTTTTTTTTGTTGCAATATTTGCTTGAATTTAATTGTATTATCTTTCAATTTCTAAATATCTTTGGTGACTAAAATATGATTTTAATAAATTTATCTGTTTAATAAATCTGTTTTGTTTAAATTCACCAAAATACATTGCCTATAGGGCGCCACGGTGGCGCGTGAGTATCATGTTCGCCTCACAGCAAGAAGGTCGCTGGTTCGATCCCCGGTTGGGGCAGGACCCGGTTGGGCCAGTTGGCATTTCTGTGTGGAGTTTGCATGTTCTCCCCGTGGTTGCGTGGGTTTCCTCCGGGTGCTCCGGTTTCCCCCACAGTCCAAAGACATGCGGTACAGGTGAATTGGGTAAGCTAAATTGTCCATAGTGTATGTGTGTGAATGAGAATGTATGAATGTGTTTCCCAGAGATGGGTTGTGGCTGGAAGGGCATCCGCTGCGTAAAACAAATGCCGGATAAGTTGGCGGTTCGTTCCGCTGTGGCGACCCCGGATTAATAAAGGGACTAAGCCGAAAAGAAAATGAATGAATGAATGACATTGCCTATATTCACTGAGAATTGGATAAAAATATTCATTTTCAAAATGGGGTGTACTCAGTTATTGTAACGCCACGCCAGCAGAGGGAGCCCTTGCCCGACCACTGTCTCAGCTCCGCTCCCTCTGCGCTCACTTCCTGTTTGTTAAGTATTTAAGGAAGAGCTCAGGCCATGCTTCTGGGCGAAGTATTGCCAGTTTACCTGCCTTTACCTTTTCATGACTGCTATCCTGTTGATGACCTTGCCTGCCTTGTTCACGTCCGTTCTTTGTCTTTGCCCTCTTGATCTGTTTTGGACTGCTCACTGTGTTATTGAACTTCTGCCTGCTCTCTTACTACGTCTTCTGGATTCACACCATTGTATGTCGCTTGGATTGGACTGCTTTTCTGTTGCCAACTATTTGCCTGTTAATCGATTATGTCTTTGCCTCATCCTTAAAATAAACCTTGCACATGGATTCTAACTTCGCCTCAGCCTCCATACTACAGTTATGCTGAGCACTGTACACTCTCAAAAATAAAGGTATGTGAGCTGTCATCGGGGCAGTACCTTTTCAAAAGGTACATATTTGTACTTAATATTTGTACCTCAAAAGTATAAAAATTTAAAGAGGAACACTTTTGTACTTTTTAGTTACTAAATATGTACCTTTCAGGAATTAATACGGACCTTTTAGTTACAAAGTTGTACCTTTTAAAAGGTACCACCCCGGTGACAGCTCGCGTACCTTTATTTCTGAGAGTGTACAGTGCTCAGCATAATTGAGTACACCCCATTTTGAAAATGAATATTTTTTTCAAGGTAGAAATGTATTATTATCATTTGTTTTAAAAGAACTTAAAGAACTTATTACAGTAACAACAATTTCATTTATAACAGAATGGAGTTACATTAGTTTTTGCCTAGATTTGCTCGCTGATGTCTTCTTCATAATCCTCTATCCATTGAGTGACACTATTTACATTTTAAAAACTTAGATTCTTTTAAAACATTTAATTTCAGTTTGCTTCTTTGTAGCTCAGAAATAAAAACAAACAAAAAAGGTTGGGTCAAATTAGAAATGACAATCTCTGTTAAAGGCAACCCAAGCTCATTCTGAAAACGTACCTCTATATACATTTCTGGAGAGTGCCAAATACTTCTCAGGAGCTGCAGTTTTTTATTTATTTATTTAATTTTTTGCATTTTTTGTTTTTGTGAATCCATCAAAGGCCGCTGTGTATACTTTTTGCCTTCTGTTCTCATGTAAATCCACCAGAGGTTGTCAACTGACCGTTTGACTGACAGACTGACTGACTAACTGAATGACCAATTGACTCACCCACCTTCCCCTTCCCTAAATCCAACCAATAGTATTTTAAAAAGCACTGATTAACCCACCCACCCTCTTCCCTAGACTTAACCGACAAAATTAAAAAGCCAACCGGAAAAAGTAAAGCCCTTGCCTGATTTTTACCACATTCTCACCCTGTTATTACCCTGTACTTGTTTATTTATTTATTTGTGGATTCTGTTTTTGTCTTACCCCCATTCTGGAACTGTTTTTCACCATATTCAAACCCCGTCGTCATGATCAACTCCTCTCTTTGCCTCAAGTTCGCCGACGTATATGGTACGCCAACTGGACAGACTGGTAACAGTCGGAAAGCCATCCATACGGAGGTCAGGGGTCAGCTGGTAAGCGCCATATCATCCTGTATTGATAAATCATGCTAATAAATGGTTACAAGCATGAATAGCTGCTGTTTCCACTTTAACACTCCAAAACTGGTATGTTATTCATGTTTGTTAACTCTTTACTGTGAATGAGAGAGTGAATGTGTGTTTCCCAGCACTGGCAGTTCACAAAATAGTGCACTCTCAGTGCTGGATAGTGGCTGGAAGAGCATCCTCCACATAAAACATATGCCAGAGTAGTTTGCAGCTGAGTTTGCTGTGGCGACATGCATGACCACAAAACATCACATGATAAATCAGGGACTAAACTGAAGCAAGTTTTAATTTGGCACAATTTTGAAGGCTAATGGAAAGTATTGTTACAAAAGAGGTGATTTTGACCTTGATGGATGCGTTTCATCCTGTTCTAGTGTTTTAGGAGGCATATATAATGAAACAGAAACATTTACAACAACATAGTAGGGGCACTTTACAGTAAGTAAAGGGTCAAGCTGAATTTTGAAAGTATCCCATTCACAGCTAACCCGTCCAACTCCTCTGGCTGTTGTTCAGAGATACAAGAGTGTGAAAGGAAGTTGCCAAGCGAAGGTCTGTGTGTCACAGATGGACATGATGGCTCTCAGGGCACGATACTCTGTTTCATCACATTCAGACCAATCATGGAAATTCCCCTTGGTCCTGTCTTGTTTGCTCAACCTCCTGCAAACATGTGTGCTGTCTTGACCTTGGCTCCACCTTGACTAATAGATCATCTTTGGACAGCAAAAAATCGACAGGGTTTTAACTCAGAGGCTTGTCGACACACAATGCATCTTTACTCCCTATGTAGATCACATTTAGTCCCAAATGGCACTTAGGAACCCGTTAGATTTAAGCAATTGGATTTTCATTTGGACAAAACTGCACTTTAAGGGAAATCAAACATTAGAGGGAAATCACCCCTGAGACAATGTGCTGCACAAAATGTCTGGTTCATAAGATTTATGCAATATGTTTGCACTATCTCAGCTCGTTTCCCATTACAAGCGCTGCGCATAAAGCACAAATGAGTTTAGCTGAGCGATTGCGACCCTGCTCGCCGTATTATAAATGCAGACATTTTCTGTTTTTCACCAACATTTGCTCGTTGTGCTTGTACTTATCCTCCGGAGCTCCATTCTTCATGCAGAAATAATTAGCACTAAAACCGATGGAAAATGTGCCAGACAATTACTTAGTTACTCTTTCATGAGTAACATCACAACTGATACATCTGTGAGGTGTCCAAAAAATAGAAAAATAAAAACAAATTCAGCCTCAAAGATTTGGCTGGAGAACAGTCCGATATGAAATATTTAAGACAACTTGTTCGACAAGCTGAGCAATAAAACCAGTAAATGTAGGATTCAATTATGTATAAATGCAGCTTTACATGAGGCAAATAAAAATCCTCTGATAATAATAATAATAATAATAATAATAATAATAATTGTAATAATAACAACAATAATAATAATAATAATTGTAATAAGTGTAATAATTGTAATTATTATATTATATTATATTATATTATATTATATTATATTATATTATATTATATTATATTATATTATATTATATATCAAATATAAATTTATTATAATAGTGCTTGGCGTAAATGACTATCTCTCTTTAGGATGCATATATTTGTGCATATACATTATATTAATCTGTACTAAAGACAAAACTGTAACCAATCTTACAAAAAAAAAACCATAACAATAATAATAAAATTAAAATAAAAAATACACCCAAAGGTATACCCAAATTTAAAAAAAAAATAATAAAATAAAATAAACAAATACAGCCTCAAAGATTTGGCTGGAGAACAGTCCGATATGAAATATTTAAGACAATTTGTTTGACAAGCTGAGCAATAAAACCAGTAAATGTAGGATTCAATTATGTATAAATGCAGCTTTACATGAGACAAATAAAAACCCTCTGATGACCAACAATGCTTTCAAGGACCGGTCTCTTTTATATTAATACTCACTGTAACATTATCATGTAAGCCAGAGATTTTGCTCCCTTTGTTTATGCAGTCTTGTCATGTGCATTTGGCCTTGTTTTGATAGACATGCTCTAACTTGCATTTAAACCAAGCAATTTAAATAAAAGACGATTGGAGTGTGTTTTACCAAAATAGCCTTCTATTTCAGGTTTGCTTCTTCGAGATTGCATGTTTATTTGAATATGTTACTTGTCATTTCTCTGTAACTGTTTCCTGCTATTCCTGAGTGAAATTATGTGTAAAGCAATTTTTAATTAATGATTGTGTCAACTAAATGGGCTTCTTTTGAGGCTCTGACCATCTTGTCATCTTATGCTTGATATAGCAATAATAAAAAAGGAAATCCTTCAGATCTGATCAAAGGCAATATAATAATAATAAGCAGTCTAGTGCAAATAATAAGCAGTCCATTGATTACTATGATGATGATGATGATGATGATGATGATGATGATAATAATAATAATAATAATAATAATAATAATAATAATAATAATAATAGTAATAATAATCATAATAATAATAATAATAATAATCATCATCATCATCATAATAATATAATTTTATTATGATGATGATGATGATGCTCGGCGTAAATGTGTACACCTCTCATGTATCTCTCTTTAGGATGCAATTTATTTGTGCATATACATTATAACATACATAAAAATATTTCATTTATTTTGGTATTTTTTAATTATATCTATTAAAATAACTGTGTGATCACCTAACATCTTTTAAAATATAAATATAATACATTTAAATTCAAACAAGTAATACAAGCTACCAAATTTCTACAATTTTATATGTTTCTCTTGATTTTTCCCTGTTTATTAAATGTGATTTTTCCCCCAACATATTAATTTTGGTGTACTCATTATTAGACTGCAGTTATATTGGTAGATTAGCTCCATTTCTTTCTATCATAGTGTTAGCAAAGACTTCCAATGAATGCAGTTGAATAAAACAGGCTTTAGCTTAAAAGACAACATGTCTCTGAGGTGGAGAAACAGAGATGTGTCTTTCTCGCTTTATCTCTGTCTCTGTTTCTTTACCCTAAAGCAGTGATAAAACTTCTAAATACGGCACTGAAGGAGCCCATCAGGAATCTTCACCTGAGAGTTGAAGAAAGATTCTAACTGAGCCATGAATTTACCCACGAAGCTTAAACTCAGCCCGACTGACGATAACAGACAACTATCAGATGAATCTGCAAGCTTCAGACAAATGCTGAATTATATCCTATTTTGTAATCCTTCACGTTATTTTGTCTTATTTGTTCAGACTCTTTGCACACACTCCAGAATACACAAGGAGATCTAGTCAAATACAATGTTCAAATATGATCCTGAAACTCATTTTAATTAGTTCTTGTGCCAATCCAAGCTGAGGAAATTCGGGTTAAATTAGATTCCACTTTATTATTTTCTATTTTGCCTTTACATATTGATGGCAAAACGTGTGTTTTATTAGTGTACACACAAACACACACAATAAAATAAAAAATAAAAACATCTGCTGTTTAAAAACAACATCAGTTTCTTCAAAATAATTATTTAAAATGAGCTGAAACAACACAATTCTTGAGTTTTTTTTTGTTGTTGTTGAGAACAACTTAATTATTTTATGTTTAATTCAATAAAATTTGCACAAACTAATAAGTTTAACTAATTCCTTCATGTTGTTCCAACACAGATGAATTGTGTGTAACCCAGCATGTTTTACAGTGTATTACAGTATGTAAAACAGGGGTTACAAAACTGAAATGGCCTAGTTGGTATTCACAGTACCCTTTATTGGCAAGTTGAATATGCATATTGCACGAGTACAGTATAATTGATTTATTCATTGACAGTCTTACAGTAATAGTCCATTTAGCTGCCTCATGAAATAAATCATTCATTCATTCATTCATTTTCTTTTCGGCTTAGTCCCTTTATTAATCCGGGGTCGCCACAGCGGAATCAACCGCCAACTTATCCGGCATTTGTTTTACGCAGCGGATGCCCTTCCAGCCACAACCCATCTCTGGGAAACACATCCACACATTCTCATTCGCACACATACACTATGGACAATTTAGCTTACCCAATTCACCTGTACCACATGTCTTTGGACTGTGGGGGAAACCGGAGCACCCGGAGGAAACCCACGCAACCACGGAGAGAACATGCAAACTCCACACAGAAATGCCAACTGGCCCAACCGGGACCTTGCCCAACCGGGGATCGAACCAGCGACCTTCTTGCTGTGAGGCGAACGTGCTAACCACGCCCATGAAATAAATTATAAGAGTGAATTAATAAGTATGAATAAACATGAGTGAAATAATAAGTATGAATAAATATATTTATTAAGCATTTATAACATGAGTTAAGGCGAAATGCTTCTTGCTTCTTGCTATGAGGCAACTACACTAGCCACTACACCACCGATCGCAATTTTTAATTTTTTAAAAAATAATACAATAATATTTCCATTCACAAGAAAGACTAGACTATACCTACCTTTCTTCTGCAACAGTATAAGCCAGTTTGAATGCTCGGTGTTTCTGGTATATTTTATAAGGTAGCATTAATTTAGATGTTCAAATGTAAAACAAAGTGAAAAACAATTTCAATTTCAAGGCTGTGAGGGGAAAACAGCTGAGCTCTGTTGCGTCCTGCCTCATTCTTGTCAGAAACTCACAAACAGAAGGAAGAAATTCAACAATGATAATGAAACGGTACATAAGTTAACATTAGAGGCAAGCCTATTGAACTTAAATTAAATAAATAAATACTGAGGGAGGATTCTTCAGTTCAGGGTCTGTTCATGTCTTCATATTGTTCGTTTTAAAATTCTTGAAATTGTGAGATCTGCATAAATCATCAAGTATGATGTATATCCATATTTATCAAAATAATCCCTGGCAGGATGATTAGATGGCCTTGAATCACCCTTAATTGAATTATTGTGCAGTTACAACCAGCTGGATGTAATCCCTCTTATCCCACTCACACAAAAGTAAATAATTAAATACATCCATTGATTTGACCCTAAATATGCTATTAATTTACTGAACACAAAGCATCTAAAGAAGGGATGCGTCACGTTTTTTTTTTTTTTTTTTCATAACAGAAATATATAACTACTTTATACTCAATATTGCTTTGGATAAAGAGTCTGGTAAATACAGAAATATAAAAATAAATCTTTTTAAATATAAAAATATATAGTAAATATAAATCCATTGCATTGTAAAAAAAAAAAGAATTGTTCTGGCAAGAAGATGAAATAAGCAACATTTTTGTGACTTTTGTCTGCTAAAGAGTGATTTCAATTTAATTACCAACTATAACAGAGATGCAAGATGGCAGTAGCTGCGTTTGTCTTTAAAAAACAAGAGTGCAAGTCTAAATATTTGGATGGTAAAACTTTATGCAAAGTATGAGTTTTAATATTTTATTAGCTCACCAAACATAAAGCTTATCTAGCAAACGCATGGTGCTGATGTCAACTTACTGAGATCAGCCTATTATCTTTCTTAACCTGTTGTGAACTGTTTTTATCTGTATTACTAAACACACACTTTTTCTCTCACCTATATCTCTATGGTTAATATCAACTTTATAGTCACCTTGTTGCGATCTTAATGGTGCAGTATGTAGGATTGAACTAGGTATTGCAATCCAAATTCAAAATATTGGAGATTTTTCTCCTGTTATCTGACACAAAACAGGCATTTTGTTTTGCAAAACAAGTACGAACAAGTATGTTCACTTAGCATGTTTCTTAAATATCTGCAAATATATAATTTGCAGAACTTAAAGAACTTAGGCCAAGTCTATACGTACACTTGTATTTTTATTAACTCATTCATTCATTCATTTTCTTTCGGCTTGGTCCCTTTATTCATCATGTATCGCCACAGCAGAATGAACTGCCAACTTATCCAGCATATGTTTAACACAGCGGATGCCCTTCCATCTGCAACCCAGTACTAAGAAACACCCATACACTCTCTCATGCACACACATACACTATGGCCAATTTAGTTTATTAAATTCACCTATTAACTGAGCCATTAAGTCGCCCAGTTTTTTTAAAAAATCTGTCCATGTGAAAATGCATGTTAAGAGCATGCAGAATCAACAGGCAGTGATAAAAAGCTTTAATGCTGGGTTCAGTGCTGAAATAAGTATTTGCATGACTACACTGCACACATTCAATGCAAAAATTAGAACAGTGGTGGATTATTTTCCCGTGGTGTGAACAATACATTTGCCACAAACAAAAATTTGCCTCAATGATGTCTTCTGTGCTTGTTGTATTTATTGGTCAGTCAGAAAGGAGAAAACAGTGCAGAACAACACAAATATTTTCAGTTGTATCAGAGTATCAGGTGACTGAACCCGAAATTTACCTAAAACTCTGACCAGGGTGAAGATTTTCTGAAACAATGGGTACAGTGTGGTTATGTGGACACTTCAACCAGAGTTTTCCCCTCATGATGTCAGCATACATGTTATTTTTTTCTTTCTGATTGGCCAATATGGCTGGGTTCACACAAACACGAAAGATGCAAATGAGGCAAATTTCTGCACATTCGTGACAAACAAATTACATATTTACGTAATCCGTCTGTGTTCTCACGTTTGTATTAGCTATGTTTCCATCCACCTATTTTAATGAAAAAAAAAAAAAACGGTTTATGGAAATGCCAAGATGCGCATACATTTTGAAAATGCGCATCTTGAAAAAGTAGGATAAACCTTTTATTCGATAAGAGAAGATGCGCATAAGCTACAATGGAAACACTTTTTCTAAACAAATTCCAGTTTGTGCTTTAAAAAAGTCATGTGATTTTGTCATAAGAGATCATGCGATGATAAAAATGTGTGTGAATGGACAAACCAGCGGGCTGAGATGCTGAAATGTCTGAAAATGTTGTTTTGGTCATTCTTAAACATTCAGTTATTCTATTTTTTACTGCTGATATTTGATGTCAGTTATTCAGAAAGTGAGGGTTTTGTTCTCTTTGACTCATTGAATGGAAACGCTGCGTTATTCCAGTTTTATGCAATATTTCCAGTTCCATAAATTTAATTTGAATCTTTGGATGGAAATGTAGCTATTGACTTGAATGCAGCATATTCGCAAAAATACTTAATTCCCAGTTTAGTGTGATCCCAGCATATACAGTAAGTGTCATTTTCACCATAAATTTGTTGTTTTCATGTGGACAGAGAATGAAAACTAAAATACCCATGTATGTGTGGACATGGCCTCAGTTTCAGTCACCAACTTTTTGTCCACATAAGCTGCTTTCAAGAGTTCACACTTAGCTGATGATTCATCATTCCTTTTCTTTTTGGCTTAGTCCCTTTATTAATCTGGGGTCGCCACAGCAGAATGAACCGCCAACATATCCAGCATATGTTTTACACAGCAGATACCCTTCCAGCTGTAACCCAGGGAAACCGGAGCACCTGGAAGAAACCCACGCGAACACGCGGAGAACATGCAAACTCCACACAGAAATGCCAACTGACCCAGCCGAGGCTTGAACCAGTGACCTTCTTGCTGTGAGGTGATTGTGCTACCCACTATGCCACCATGGCGTCCATGCTGATTATCGTTCATAAAGTGTATTTGGCATGCTGTCCCGGGAGAGAGCCCTGAGCTCAGACTATCCTTAAGCCCGGGGCTCCCTCCCGTTTGAAGGCGAAAGGAGAGTTTGAGCTCAGGTGATTCTCGAGAACTCCCCTGCTTGTGAACGTGCTGAGTTATATTTGACTAGAGTTGCCTTAAGATGCTATTTTGGAGTAGTCAATTTACTTATGGTGTATGTCTTTGGATGCTGGGAGGAAACTGGGGAACCCAGAGAAAACCCACGCGAACACGGGGAGATCATGCAAACTCCACACAGAAACGTTGACTAGCTCTATTCTTCAAGACGAAGATGACTGCAGTAGAAAGCTCTGGTAATTTATCAACCCAGGCTCATTTTGAGAACGTGGTCCTGAGCACGTTTCTGGAGGCCGCGGAAAAAGTCCCGTGAGGTACGTCTTTTTGCCCTTTTTGTTTTCGCAAATCCATGAGAGGGCACTGCGGATGCTTTTTGAGATCTCAAACGTCTCTCGTGAGTGCCGTTCACGCCTGCTGTTCTCCCGTAAACCCACCAGAGGCCGCTGTCGGCTGACTGTTTGGCTGACTGACTAAATGACTGACTGACCATCCAATCGACTGACCCACCCTCCTCCTTCCCTAAACCCAACCAAAATTTTATTGATTGACCCACCCACACACTTCCCTAAACCCAACGAACAACTTTCAAAAAAGCAATCCAGAATAAAATAAAAGCCCTCGTCTCATTTTTACCACATTTTCAGACTTTAATGCATCCTCACCCTCTTATTTACTGGTTTATTTCATTATTTGGATTTTGGTTTTGTCTTACCTGCTTTCTGAAAGCACTCCTCACCGGACTCGAACCCCGTCATCATGGTCAACTCCGCTCTGCTTCTTGAGTCTGTTGACGAACACGGCGACCTAACAGAACAAACTGGTTGCAGCGGGAAAGTTGTCCACATGAGGCGAGCGGTCAGCTGGTAAGCGCGAAAAGAAACGGCATCACACCGCACCGTATCATTCGTTTAAAAAAGTGAAACGCAGCCATACGTACCTCTGACCACGTAATGTGCGGTCTTCAGAAACTTTCGTGGGACTACATTTTCACAACAAGCCTGCGTTGTAATTCATAGTGTGTCAGGATTTGTCTGATTGGTGCGAGACACGGAGCTGATGTGGTACCAGCCGTGTTCAATCATAAGCACGTGATCCTCTCGAAATTAGTTTATAAATAAACCCCACGTTTCGTATGGACAAACAGCCAAATCATGCAGAAAAAGCAGTGGTTTTGAAAATACCTGTGTTCGTGTGGACAGGGACTTAAATACAGCACCTTTAATCTTCTCCTCTGTGTGTTTTTGCTGACTATCCCGCGATGAGACGAGGTTATTCATCAAGCCATTTCCAGTACCACCGTTGATCTGTTTACTCACATTCACCACGCCTGCAAAAAAACTCCCAGTCATCCAGCTTCTGTGCTGATGTCCTGACAAGTGTATGTGTGTTTAGTATTTGGAAAAAAAAAAAACGAAAGATAACGAAAGACAAACCAAAATGCAGAATGTGCAAAGTGACTGCTAGCCAACGTATCAAAATAGAACAACAAAAACAGTAAACAGGAGATATCTGAATTGCTGAGGTTCGGCAAAATGGTAGTCTTAAATAGAAAGGAGCTAAAAAAGAAGAGCACATCCGCCTCTAAAGGACACAAGCTGTTGAAGGCACCGATCAGGCTGTGGATCCAACTGCGCCTCTGTGACTGAATTATGATGTGACTGCATCTCACGGCTGTGACAAGAACCTTTTGTCTTTGAGAAGACAATTGCGTTAAGAGCCAGCTTGAAGTCATAGCTTGACAGACTGGAGAGTTTCACAGTACCCAAACAGCAAGAGCACAGAAGGATTTCCAGCGAATCACACAGCAGCATTGACAGACCTCAGCGATGAAGACAACACAGAAATATCCCCTGCCTGGCAAGAGCCATGCCGAGATGGATAGTAGTGGATTGTGTGTGCTGCCTATGAATACAAATTACAGTGATGAGTCCAAGTTCGACGGTGTGTGTCAAGATGTCTTGCAAGTGTTTTTCATGAGCAGTACAGTTGTTGCTCACAGAAGCACTGCATTTTTAGTGGATGCACAATAGCCGCTGCTGTCTGGAGAGCATGTCATGCCTGCAGGGCTCAACTAAATTAAATATGTAAAACACACTGGGTCGGTTCCAATGGCTGATGTTAAACATTTTCCTGGGCTGAGCTGAGCGTTCCTGAACTTTGAGCTCTCGTCATTTTTGCCCCATGGAAAATATTGAAGAAGATAGCAACTGGCGGCTTAAAGTGTGTAGTTTTTCATACTAGGACATATTAGACTGAAAAGGCACAGGTCGGCAAGGTGGCTTAGTGGTTAGCACTGTCGCCTCACAGCAAAAAGGTCGCTGGTTCGAGCCCCAGCTAGATCAGTTGGTGTTTTGGTGTGGAGTTTGCATGTTCTATCCGTGTTCGTGTCCTCCGGGTGCGCCAGTTTCCCCCCCAGTCCAAAGACATGTGCAATAGGTGAACTGAATAAACTAAACTGGCTGTAGTGAATGAGTGTGTATGGATGCTTCCCAGTGCTAGCTTGCGGATGGAATAAGCATGTAAAAGTTGATCAGTTGGCGGTTTATTCTGCTGTGGAAGTTTATCTGGATTTATTACTCTGTTTATTTATTATTCGGTTTATCTGGATCAGCTGGCGGTTTATTCTGCTGTGGTGACCCCTGATGAATAAAGGGACTAAGTCGAAGGAAAATGAATGAATGAATGAATGATAAGGCCTATTCTTTAAAAAATCTATAAACTTTTAATAAAACAACAACTTTAATATTGTAAAGTGGTAATTGTTAAAAATTTGTTATTTAAAACATGCTTTTATTATTACTATTATTGTTTTAATTGGTAACACATTTTGATGGTCCATTTGAGTATTAGTCGACTGTCTGCTTAATATCTGTTGATACTGACATTCAACAGAAATTATAAGAAACTTTGCAAGTACATGTCAACTTACACTAACCCTAACCCCAACCTAACAGTCTACTTATAATCTAATGAGTATTAGTTGCAATGTAACTTAAATTTAACAAACAGACCATCACAATAAAGTGTGACCATTTAATTCATTGTTATTAAATTGCTGAATACTATTTTACTAGTATTTTATTCACCCAAAATGACATTTTGCTCTAAATGTAATCATATTCAGGCATATTATTTCTTCAGGGAAACATAAAAGAGTATTCCCCACTGAAACTGTGGTCTTTTGTGATTCATATAAAGACATCATGTACATACTGGAGTGTAAGTAATTTAACTGGACATTTTATTTTTGAGGGTGGACTATTAGCTTAATATAAATGCTATAATTTTTTTTCTATTGCATGGCTGTTTAAACTAATTTTATAGACTGGCACTTAATTCAAGTTCACTTGTGCGAATGAGTCTTTTATGTAGACTGATACAATATCATGTTTGTTGTAACCTGATTAATGTGTTTAGTCATTTTCAGTTGATGTCAGAATTATTACCCCCTCTGAATTATTAGCCCCCATTTATTTTTTTTCCCCAGTTTCTGTTTGACGGAGAGATTTTTTTCAACACATTTCTAAACATAATAGTTTTAATAACTCTAATAGCTGATAATAATTTCTAATTGCTGATTTATTTTATTTTTGCCATGATGACAGTAAATAATATTTGACTAGATATTTTTCAAGACACTTCTATACAGCTTAAGGTGACATTTTAAGGCTTAACTAGGATAATTAGGTTCACTAGACAGGTTAGAGTAATTAGGCAAATTATTGTATAACAATGGTTTGTTCTGTAGACTATCAAAAAAAATAGCTTAAAGGGGCTAATAATTTTGACCTTAAAATGTTTTTTAAAAAATAAAAACTGATTTTATTCTAGCCTAAATAAAACAAATAAGACTTTCCCCAGAAGAAAAAATATTATCAGACATACTGTGAACATTCCCTTGCTCTGTTAAGCATAATTTGCAAAATATTTAAAAAAGAAAGAAAAAAAATTCAAAGGGGGCCTAATAATTCCGATTTTAACTGTATGCCATGCCTTAAAAATGGTTTAATGTAAATTATACTAAAAGTAAATAAAAAAAATACATAAACCTTTTTTTGTTCATTGAAAAAGGCTGAAAAAAACAAAAACAAACAATGCAAATAATTAAAGCTTAAATTAAAAGGGAAATAAATGAACATATCTTGACAAGCACAAAACAAAATTCCTAAATATTATTCATTCAATCATTCATTCTTTTTTTTTCAGCTTAGTCCCTTTATTCATCAGGGATCGCCACAGCAAAATGAACCGTCAACTTATCCAGCATATGTTTTACACAACAGATGCCCTTCCAGCTGCAACCCAGTACTGGAAAACATACATCCAAACACACTCATTCACACACATACATTTATTCATTCATTCATTTTGGCTTAGTCCCTTTATTCATCAGGGGTTGCCACAGCAGAATGAACCATCAACTTATCCAGCATTTGTTTTATGCAGCAGATGCCCTTGCAGAGATGGAAACATCAGTGCATTCTCATTAACACACATACACTACGGACAATTTAGCTTACCCAATTTACCTGTACCGCATATCTTTGGACTGTGGGGGAAACCAGAGCACCCAGAGGAAACGAACACGGGGAGAACACGCAAACTCCACACAGAAATGCCAACTGACCCAGCCGAGGCTCGAACCAGTGACCTTCTTGCTGTGAGGCAACAGCACTACCTACTGCGCCACCGTGTCGCCCCCTAAATATTAATCTAAAATTAAAAAAAATAAATAAATAAAGCTAACTGTACTTAAAATGAGTTACAAAAACTCTAAAAGCATATAATTAATACTACAATGACAGTGTTTTAGTTCACCTGTTGTAATTCTGTAATCTCATGCAGTTTGAAATCATATTTTGATTCAATGTTTCCTTCCAAAAACATCAAAGTAAATGTCTCTACTGGTATAATGTGTTAGATTTTAGGACAGATTGTGCAGATTTACAAAACATAATAATAATAAAAAAAATGTATTATATTGCAACACCCTTAAGCACAATAGAAGCATTTCAAGATAAACATTTATTTATGTAAGGCTAGCACACTCACCATGCTGTATTCATAAAAATAAAACCCACCCTCTGCTAAAGCTGTGTTCATTTTCCATTAATTAAAGCTATGTTTTGGATTATGTTGCCAAACAAAAGAAAACCTGTTTATCCAACGGCTGATGGACTGGACAGAGGGCTAAATTTAGGAGCTTGTCTGAAGGATAATCCACTCAGCAAGCCAGCAGAGAGGAGCACAGCCTGTTTGTCTTGGGGTTAAGCAGGTATCATGCTGTCTAAGACGGTCACTTGTGCACTCTGCCCCGTGTCAGGATCTGATCCCAACTATATCTGACAAAGCATTTGTCTCATTAACTGATAATTAAAAGAGAGGGCCGGGGAGAGAGTAACAAGAGCAAATGCTTTGATGCATGTCTGCGAGTGATGAGCTTTTACAACAGAGTATAATGAGAGTAACATTTGCCAGCTGGGAGCTTTTTGATGACATCACTGGCTTTGATTCCTGACGCATGTTAATGTCAATGGCTAGGAGAGAGCGGGGTACAAAGTAACATTTTTTTGGTGCTGGCCTAGTAATGGGGTTAGACAAACCATATTTTTGTGACAGACAGAGAGTTAGTGGTAACACTTGCTTGCCAAACAAGTTCAATTTCACACTATCAATTCAATAATATTCTGTTGCCATTCAATAATTCTGTTGCCAGATTAGTCTGCAGAGATATGGTAAATAATCAAAATAGTTATTCCTTGTTTTAGAGGTCTGTATTTTTTACATTTGCAATATTTATGTATGCAAAACAGAAAAAAAGATTGATGCCTCTCTCTCTCTCTCTCTCTCTCTCTCTCTCTCTCTCTCTCTCTCTCTATATATATATATATATATATAAGGAAGCACGATATAACGGCTGCCATGTCATTATTGTACAATAAATTCAATTTTTAATGTTATTATTATCGGTCTGGTGTTAAAATTAAGCCGATAGATTACGTAATTGTACAGAACTGCCTGCCTTGCTCATGCGTGGCCGGAACTTGTTCAGACTTGTCCAGCGAACTGGAGCTTTCCCCAATTTGTCTATTCCTTCAAAGTCTGTCCTTTCTTTGTGTGGTAGTGTGTTAACTCTAAGTAACCATATTCCTGATCATTGTAGATATATTTGATTGAGTGTCATTGTGTATTGTGGTTTTATTCACCTCAGGAAAAATTTTAAATGTGTAGACATAATTGCAGTTGGTGACAGTGGTGTAGTGGTTAATGCGTCGACACATGTGCTCCGGTGCTCATGGCGACCTGAGTTGGATTCTGCCTCACGGTCCTATGCTGATCCTTCCCCTCTCTCTGCTCCCCATGCTTTCCTGTCAATTATCTCTACTGTCCTGTCTAATAAAGGTGAAAACCCAAAAAAGTAATTATAAAAAAAATGTGTACACATAATAGCAGTGATGCACACGTGCTAAACAACTCCTTGGGTTGTTTGTAATCGAATATAATTTTTTTTATTATTATCAATGCGTTGCCTGCCATGTGTTGTTGGTCTAGGATTGTATAAAGTTTGATCGGTGCAAGTGATGTCTGCACTGCGCACACGTAATGCTAGTGATCTGACAAAGCTTTCACAGTAGCGCATCATACAGCGCCTGCAGTTAAAGTTTCAAACTCACAGGGGTTTATCATAAACCTTTCATTGATCATTTTTCTACATTTGACAGCAAGAACGAACATAAAAGCTTTGTCTATATATATATAAGGGATGCACCAGATGTTTGGGCCGATATCGATAACTAATTGTTTTATTTCACTAATTACATTCAAGAAATGTAACGTACAAATTATACATTCATTTCACACAGACTCATGTATTTCAAGTGTTTATTTCTTTTAATTTTGATGATTTTGATGACAACTAATAAAAACTCCAAATTTTGTGTCTCAGAAATATTGAATATTGTAAAAAGGTTGTTTTGAAGACACCTGGTGCCACACTCTGATCAACTATTTAACTCAAAACACTTGCAAAGGCTCTTAAATGGTCTCCAAGTCTTGTTCTGTAGGCTACACAATCATGGGGAAGACTGCTGATTTGACGGTTGCCCAAAAGACGACCACTGACATCTTGCACAAAGATGGCAAAGGAAAGGGAAGGTGTGGTAGAAAGAAACGTTCAATCAAAAGGGAAAACCGCACCCTGGAGAGAATGGTGAAACAGAACCCATTCAAAAATCAGGGGGAGATTCACCAGGGTTTCTGCAGGTTAATATAGTCAAATTTGAGACTTTTTAAGACCCTTTAAAAACCATTAAAATGAAATTTAACTAATACAGTTTTTTTTTATCTGTTTATTACAGGGAATATCTTGATTATTATTTATTTATTTTTTAATGGGGAATTTGCTGAAAAAATGTCTAATAGCTGTTGTGAATTATATCTCTTAGCAATAAAAACCTAAATTTGAAAAACTAAGAATTTATTGAGATGGATTGTTGGTGATTGGATGTTGGCCTGATTGAGTAGCTTTACTTGGACAAAGCCAAATTAAGACCTGTTTAAAATTTAGCTTTTAGCTTTTCACTGTTTTTGCATGACAAATGTGAGAGGATACACGTTAACATCCACTGCTGTATGGATATCTGGGTCATATTTTACACTAAGATTCAATAGTTAATGTTAATAAATGCATTTATTTACATGAACAAACAATGAACAATACATTTACTACAGTATCTGTTTATTTTAGTTACCGTGAAATGAAAATAATGAAAATAATGAAAATGTTCACAAAGAGTGGACTGCAGCTGGAGTCAGTGCTTCAAGAACCACTATGCACAGACATATGCAAGAGTTGGGTTTCAGCTGTCACATTCCCTGTGTCAAGTCACTCTTGAATAACAGACAACTCACCTGGACTAAAGACCAGGGACTGCTGCTGAGTGGTCCAAAGTTATGTTCTCTGATGAAAGTAAATTTTGCATTTCCTTTGGAAATCAGGTCTCAGAGTCTGGGGGAAGAGAGGAGAGGCACACAATACATGTTGCTTGAGGTCCAGTGTAAAGTTTCCACAGTGATGGTTTGGGGTGACATGTCATCTGCTGGTGTTGCTCCACTGTGTTTTCTGAGGTCCAGAGTCAACACATCTCTATAAGCACTTCATGCTTCCTGCTGCTGACCAACTTTATAGAGATGCATATTTCATTTTCCAACAAGACTTGTCACTTGCAGACAGTGCCAAAACTACCAGTACCTACTTTAAGGGCCATGGTAACCCTGTTTTTAATTGACAAGCAAACTCGCTTGACCTTAACCTCATAGAAAATCTATAGGGTATTGTGAAGAGGAAGATGCCATATGCCAGACCCAACAATGCAGAAGAGCTGAAGGCCTCTATCAGAGAAACCTGGGCTCTCATAACACCTGAGCAGTGCCACACACTGATGCCACAACACACTGCTGCAGTTGTTCAAACAAAAGGAGCTCCAACTAAGCATTGAGTGCTGTGCATGTTCATCTTTTCTTTGTATTGGTCTTAAGTGATATATAAATAAAATTTATGAGATTTTTAATTTGGGGTTTTCATTAGTAGTCATCAAAATCAGCAAAATGAAAAGACATTATCATTTGAAATACATCATTCTGTGTGGAATGAACGTATACATTATACAGGTTTCTCTTCTTGAATGGAATTAGTGAAACATTTTGAAGATATTCTAACAATATGACCAGCACCCACAGCAAGCTACAGTATAAATAACAGTAATGTGGTCTCAAACTTACTTTCTGTAGTGTCAAAGCTCTGAATAGTTTTGCTCCAACTCACACCTGGTTGGACATTTCTAGTAATCTTAAAGACATTGACTAGCTTGATCAGATGTGCTGAATTAGGGTTGGCGCAAAACATTGTAGAGCCATCCAATGATTCAAGCTACATGATTACAAAAATATGCTGTAAAAGTGGCTTACTTACTATAGTTTGCAGGCTGTAATCTACAGTGTTACCAAATGTTCTTACAGAATTTTGCAGATAAAATGGCAAAGATGTCCATTTTTGATGTTCACTTGATCAGAACAAATCTGAGAGCCCAGATGTTTTATGAAAATGGATTTATTTAATAGCTGTTTACAGTTAATTGCCATTTAAAGACCCCGCTTTATTGGTTGGACAATGATAAAGTTTATAACATGGATTCTCTTTATCCTTTTATATATACCGCAGAGAGCCTGGACTATGTTTTGTTGGAGAGGCTGTGAGGAGTACACTGTAAATTGGTTTCTTGTTAGATGCATCTTCAGTAGACTACAGGGCGCGCAGCTATTTTTTCTGGCTTCTCTTTGCACAGTTATTTTAACAACAGCCTTTGTTTTCTGTTTTAGTCTGCCAGCATCTGCCTCAGCAAAACATTTTCATTAAAGTCTGGCTGAAAATAGAGTTGATTTTGGATTTACATGAATACGCATTTGACAATTTGGCCTGTCACGATGCTTTTAACCAGCCTGATGCTCGTAACATATTGAGCCATTTATCAGTACTCCAGTAAATAAAATTTTTTGAAGGACAATTGTTTTTCTTCGCTGGTCATGATTTGGTTGTTAAATATGTGCATTGCTTAATGTTAATTAGGAAAGTACACTTTATTTGGCTTTCTAACATTGTTGATTAGGGGGTATATTTATTAGCACTAAGCGCACAAAAAAATATAATAATTAATAGATTTTTTAAAATATGCATGATTCAAAATACATTCTTAAAAGCTGTGAGTCTAACTTTTGTTTACATATTCTGCTTTCCATAATCTGTTTAATTATTGTAATTATCTGTGGTTCTTATTTATTTTCATAAAATCCATTTGTAAACTCGTACTTAACTGTAACGTTTATATTAGGCTTAAATTCATTAAAGATGACCTATTATGTCACTTTTCACAAAAGGTAAAATAAGTATATAATGCCCTTAGAGTGTTTATGCTAGGTTTCAGATCAAAATACCACACAATTTTTTTAGGGCTCTTTGAAACTGCCCCTTTCAATGTTTAGAAACTAATTTTGCTGTTTTGCGACTGTCATTTTAAAAGGTCATGAAACCCCGCCTGTCACAGCAGGTGTTTCCACACCTCTAGTTTGAAAAGAGTCAGGAATATGGGAGAGTCCAGCTTTGTTTAGGTGGCAGAAGAGGGAAGGGTTTGCATGAAAAGGGGAGTTTCATTACATTCACTACAGCTGGTTTTTACATCGGCAATACAAACACAGAAGCAGGGGGGATAGACAGTGATTCAGAGAGCAGCAGATCTGATAACAGTGTGGAAGTGGAGGATTTTCAGTCCATAATATTGTAGTGATATTACTGTAAACCAGTGACGTGCGGTGAGGTTTGTGGCTGGTGAGGCATGACTCTTTCAGGGTCATATTTACAAAAATATGCACCTAATATATTTGCCAATTACCGATTGTGTTTCATATATCATATCCGCATTCTGTACACATGGCAGGTACATATTAGGCCAAAGACAAATGTCAAATGTATAGTGATTGTATGTATGTAAATAAATGTATAAATGAAACACCAAGGTGGATGCTACAGACAGCCTATTACAAGCGACACAGCATCAAGGCCGATGTGCTCTGTCTAACACACATATACACTCACACACTGGTCTTACCTTTTCTTGTAAATTAAGGCTCAATCCCAATCCCAATTCTATTTTTTTGACCATGATGGTAAAACATGAATGCGGTGATGAATGTATTAAAACATATGCTTGTTTGTTCGTAAAAATTTGTAGTAATGACGAAAAGAAAACTAATTTGTGCATCTCCTGACTTCCGTTTGCAGCCATGCTGTTGTTCCCCTTCGGGAGGGGAACTTCAATGCTATGTGGAAAAATTCCACTATGGGGATTTCGTTCAGAAAGCCAATCATCTGAAAGAGTATGTAAACGGGCCAATGAAATGCCAATGAGTTGGCAGCTTCAGCTTGCGCAGCTGATGCTCGTTGCAATCAATTTGGCAATAAAAGCACAGCGATAGCAGAGCTGAGCATCCATTTTCGCTTCAGAGTCTTTCACGAAGCTTCTGAGAGAGTCATGAGGGTTCCTCCAGCTGTATTACACAGAGAGTGGGAACGAGAGCGGTCTCCCGGTCCAGAGTGTGTGACACGCAGCGGCAGACGGTCGAGCTGGGTTCTCCCTTGCCTGGCGTTCTTTGGGTCCGGTCCTCCAGAGCGGTTTGTATTGTTGCGATCCTAAAAGAGCAACACGGTCGTGCAGCACGTCTTTTTCAAGACGGCGCTCCGACTGTGCGTTTCTGGATGCGGTGGTTTCCTGTCCCCGGATGATGGGCACGAGCACTGCGTTTCATGTCTGGGGGTCCAGCATGCTAATGCGGTGCTCGCGGACAGTGCATGCCATCACTGCGGTGGCGTGTCTGTTGCGCAGTTAAGATCGCGGCTCGCTCTTGCAAAAGGGCCAACCACCCCAGTTGTCCCCCGCTCCGCGGTGGGCACTCGGGCAGATCTGAGGGTTACAGTGGGAGTAAATCCGCCGCCCTCGGGCCTGTGGACCTCTCGCTCCTCCACGCGCTCCATCCAAGCTTTGAGTGAGAGAAGCGCTCCATCCTCGGATGGCCGCCCTCTCACTTGATGACACCGAGGCTCAGACGTCCACCGCTGCATCGGAGGATGGGTTATCCTTGTCTGATGAAGGATGCGAACCCGCTCCCTCCCTCCGGGGTGGCGAGCGCGGCGTCGGATCTAGAAACAGACATGATAATCGCGCTTTCCTGGGCTGTTTCGGCCGTGGGCCTGGAGATGGTTTATCCCCCAGCCCCGCGGTCGGACCGACTAGATGGGTGTATGTGGAGGATTAAGGCCTCCCATCCCTTTCTTCCCGGACGTGCGCAGTGGGCTCACGCAGTTTTAGAGGGCATCTTTCTCTGCCCGATCTGCGTGCGCCTCCGCCCTCACCACCCCTTATGGTGGAGCAGCCAGGGAGTACGAGTTGATTTCCCAGATTGAGAGTGCCATGGCGGGCCCGCGTGGTGCCTCTTTCTGCTGAAGTCTGCCTTGTCTCTCATCCAAGGCGTGTCGGTTTTTCTGCCTCCACGGAGCCAGAGCCCTCACAGCCGCGGGCCAGGTTGCCTCCACCCTGCACGCTTGGGTATGTGCGCACGCGCTGACCCAGCTGCATGAGGGTGGTTCCGACCCAGGCTGGTTACCAGCCCCGCACCGCACCCGACTGAGCTCCACGGACCTCAAGTCTGCTGCGTGTGCCCTGGGAAGGACGATGGCCACATTAGTGGTCCAGGAGCGCCACCTTGGGCTAAACCTGGCAAAAGATATGCGCGGAGTCGACAAAGTTTGCTTTCTTGTCTCCCCCGTATCCCAGGCTGGCCTGTTCGGCGACACTGTCTGTGAATTCACCCAGGAATTCGAGGCGGTGAGAGAGCAGTCAGATGAGGTCTCCTATCGGCGGGTATGTATGACCGCTCGGCCCACCGAGCTTTCCACATCTACGGCTCCTCGCCGAGGGCACCTGCCTGCGAGTGCTGCCCCGCCCTGTCTGCGCCTCCGGCGAAGCAGCAGCGTTGAGCACCTCGTAAGTGGGCCGCCCGCCCCGTCCAGGGCGCCGTTAAGTCCGGTAAACGGATCACGAAGCGTCCCTGAGACGGGTCATCTGGAGAAGAGGGAAGTTGCTCTTTCCCCGGTGGAGGGCCGGGCTCAGTGAAAGAGCACTTTTTCCACTTCCTCGGATGTGACAGCTCGAACTCTGCCAGTCCGGGACGCTATGCCTTCTGGCTCGCAGAGTCGGTGCATCTCGCCAGCGGCTCACGAGCGGTGGGAGGACGGTCTCCTTTCTCCCACTCCTCCAGCCCCCCTCCCGGAGAATGGGAGCGAGCTGAGAGTGAATCTCTCGCCTCCAGCTCTTCCGCGGGACCCCAGCGCTTCCCGGATCAGCACTCCCACTCCGCGCTGCCCCACTGCAGGTACGTCATTGATTGTTGCGATGGGACCATTAGCGAGGGCGTTGCCTGCCTGGTTAGCGCGGGCCAGCCCTTCGCGGTGGCTCATACGCACAATCAGACTCGGCTATGCGATTCAGTTCGCGAAACGGCCTCCCAAGTTCACGGGTGTGTATTTTACCAGGGTCAGCCCCCTGTCCGCCCCTGTCTTGCGAGAGGAGATTGCTGTCCTCCTGGCGAAGGATGCAATAGAGCCGGCCCCTCCAGCCGAGATGGAGAGCGGGTTTTTCAGCCCGTACTTCATCGTGCCTAAAAAGAGCGGTGGGTCACGGCCAATCCTAGATCTGCGCGTTTTGAACCGCTGTCTTCAGAGACTCCCGTTCAAGATGCTCACGCAGAGGCGCATCCTCCGGTGCGTTCGTCCTCAGGATTGGTTTGCAGCAATAGACCTGAAGGACGCGTACTTTCATGTCTCCATTCTTCCACGTCACCGTCAGTTTCTGCGGTTTGCGTTCGAGGATCGAGCTTGGCAGTACAAGGTCCTCCCCTTCGGGCTCTCCTTGTCTCCGCGGGTCTTCACCAAGCTCGCGGAGGGTGCCCTAGCGCCCCTGCGGCTTGCGGGCATCCGCATACTCAACTATCTTGACGACTGGCTGATTTTAGCTCACTCGGGGGAGCAGTTGATTATGCACAGGGACAAGGTGCTCCGGCACCTCGACCTATTGGGGTTTCAGGTCAACCGAGAAAAGAGCAAACTCACCCCCATGCAGAGGATCTCTTTTCTCGGGTTGGAGCTGGACTCGGTCACCATGACAGCGCGCCTCTCCGGGGAGCGCGCTTGGCTAATGCTGAACTGTCTGAGGGAGTTCGACAGCAAAATAGTGGTCCTCCTGAAATCTTTTCAGAGGCTCCTGGGGCATATGGCATCCGCAGCCGCCGTCACGCCGCTCGGATTACTCTATATGAGACCACTTCAGCACTGGCTTCACGATCGAGTCCCCAGACACGCATGGCACGCGGGCACACACCGGGTGACTGTCACTGCGCTGTGTCGCCGCGCCCTCAGCCCTTGGAACGACCCCTCGTTTCTACAGGCCGATGTGCCTCTGGGACAGGCGTCCAGGCATGTTGTTGTCTCAACAGATGCCTCCAGCACGGGCTGGGGGGCCGTGTGTTGCGGGCATGCAGCAGATGGCCTGTGGGTAGGTATCCAGCTGCATTGGCACATCAATCGCCTAGAGCTGCTGGCAGTGTTTTTCGCTCTCCGCCGTTTTTCTCCGGTGCTGGAGCGCCAACACGTGCTGGTCAGGACGGACAGCACGGCGGCGGTAGCGTATATCAACCGTATGGGGGGTATCCGCTCTCGCCGCATGTCTCAGCTCGCCCGCCGTCTGCTCCTCTGGAGTCATCCGCGGCTGAATTCGCTGCGCGCCATTCACATTCCAGGCGAGCTCAACCGTGCAGCCGATGCGCTCTCACGGCAGCCTCTACGTCCAGGAGAATGGAGACTCCACCCCGAGACGGTCCAGCTGATATGGGCAAACTTCGGGGAGGCCCAGATTGATCTGTTTGCTTCCTCCGAGAACGCTCATTGCCAGTTGTTTTTTTCCCTGACCGAGGGCTCCCTCGGCACGGATGCACTGGCCCACAGCTGGCCTCAGGGCATGCGCAAGTATGCGTTTCCCCCAGTGAGCCTGCTCGCGCAGTTACTGTGCAAGGTCAGGGAGGACGAGGAGCAGGTCTTGCTAAGTTGCGCCTCTCTGGCCCAACCGGACCTGGATATCAGAACTCTCCCTCCTCGCGACGGCCCCCCCCCTGGCAGATCCCTTTGAGAGAGGACCTACTCTCTCAGGGACAGGGCACCATCTGGCACCCTCGCCCAGATCTTTGGAATCTCCACGTGTGGTCCTTAGACGCGAGGAAGACTTAGGTAACCTACCGGCTTCGGTGGTTAATACCATCACTCAGGCTAGAGCCCCCTCTACGAGGCGCGCCTACGCCCTGAAGTGGAGTCTATTCACTGAGTGGTGCGTCTCTTGCAGAGAAGACCCCCGAAACTGCCAGATCAGCGTTGTGCTTTCTTTTCTTCAGGAGAAGCTGGAGAGCAGGCTGTCGCCCTCCACACTGAAAGTTTACGTGGCCGCTATTCCGCTCATCATGATGCGATAGATGGCGGCTCCGTGGGAAGGCATAACCTCATCATCCGGTTCCTCAGAGGTGCTAGGCGATTAAATCCACCCCGCCCCCCTCTCATGCCCTCTTGGGATCTCGCCCTCGTTCTCACGAGTTTGCGCGGAGATCTATTCGAACCACTCGAATCAGTATCTTTAAGATTTCTGTCCCTGAAGACAGCTCTGCTGGTCGCGTTGGCATCGATCAAGAGGGTCGGGGACCTGGAGGCATTTTCGGTCAGTGACTCGTGCCTGGAATTTGGACCGGCTAACTCTCACGTTGTCCTGAGACCCCGGCCCGGCTATGTGCCCAAGGTTCCTACCACACCGTTTAAGGATCAGGTAGTGAGCCTGCAAGCGCTGCCCACGGAGGAGGCAGACCCAGCCCTTCATCTGCTGTGTCCAGTTCGCGCTTTGCGAATTTACGTGGAACGCACTCAGAGCTTTAGATCATCTGAGCAGCTCTTCGTCTGTTATGGTGGTCGGCAGAAGGGAAGTGCCGTATCAAAACAGAGGTTGGCCCACTGGATAGTGGATGCCATCTCCCTCGCTTACCAAAGCCAGGGCGAGCCGTGTCCCCCAGGGGTGCGAGCGCACTCCACAAGGAGCATTGCTTCCTCTTGGGCGCGTGCACACGGTGCCTCTCTAACAGACATCTGTAGAGCTGCGGGCTGGGCGACACCTAACACATTTGCAAGATTCTACAATCTGCGAGTGGAGCCGGTTTCCTCAAGGGTATTAGGTAACCTTTGGTGATTGGGGAAACACTCGGTGAGGTGTTGTGACACGCTTGCTGCGCCATTCTCCTTAACACGGAGGTACGTGCGCCTTTTTTACTCTGTCAGTAAAGTTCCCCGCTTAGGTGAGCCCTGCAGAGATTCCTCCGAGGCCCCCAGCATCTGACTCAGCGGAGGAGTCAGACGCTGGCCCGTTACGTTGTAGGTCTGCCCGCTGGTCAGCCCGCGTTCTGGGTATAGGTGCCCGCTATGTGCGATCCCCGCTGGTGATCCCATATGCATATTTAACCACGATGCTGTCCCCCTTCTCAGGCAGGACCCGTGTCTTCCCTCACAGCTAACCATCTTATATTCATATGCGTACTCCCCTTTTCAGGGCTAGTCCTTATGTTTTCTTGCCACCAGTCTCCCCACTCGGGCAGCAGGTGGCCTCCGCAGCGTCCTCCCTATCGGGACTGCACGCTTTCCCAACGTACTGTCGTATCAATTCCTAGAAATTACTAGATGTCTTGCGACTCCCGAAAAATATATCTAAATCCGTAAATCTTCTGTTGAAGTGGGATAAGTAAGGGCCAGGGAACACGTTGGAAGACCGCGCCTCCGGTGATGCAGGTGCGCTCACGCTCTACTCAGCCTGACTAACCTCTCATCGGGGGCAAGGTAAGGTCCATTCATTGTGGCGTTTTCCATACATTTCCCCATAGTGGAATTTTTCCACATAGCATTGAAGTTCCCCTCCCGAAGGGGAACGCTCTGGTTACTAAAGTAACCCTCGTTCCCCGAGGGGGGGAACGGAAATGCTATGTTCCGTCGCCACAATGAATGCCCCTTAGCTGCTGGGGCGAAAGTCTCTTCAGCTCAAAAAGGATGCTCAGCTCTGCTATCGCTGTGCTTTTATTGCCAAATTGATTGCAACGAGCATCAGCTGCGCAAGCTGAAGCTGCCAACTCATTGGCATTTCATTGGCCCGTTTACATACTCTTTCAGATGATTGGCTTTCTGAACGAAATCCCCATAGTGGAATTTTTCCACATAGCATTTCCGTTCCCCCCCTCGGGGAACGAGGGTTACTTTAGTAACCAGAGCGTTGTAGCTGGTGTATTCTGGGAAATTTTCTTACCCCTTGGTTTTGAGTGTGGTCCTGAAAAATCTCTGTTTCGAGTGGGATTTAACCCCTTTCCCTTAGCCCTACGCCTTCAAGCTAAAGAGAATTGGGGGTAAGGAGAGGGCTAAGGGACAGAAGTGCGATTGGGCCTTGAAATGTCTTGAATTGACTTGAAATTATCAAGTTTTTTTCAGTCCCGTCCTTTGAAGCAAGCCCTTTAGCTGCTGCATTGGTCGTCCATTATTTATTCATATTTTGATTGAAAGTCCACTTTCAAGAAGTTTTGAGCAGAGATATTAATGTTACATCCACAACTTTTGCAGTCAGTCAGAGCAAAACATAAAATAACAGACTCCTATTGAACTTTACTACGTAGAAGAAGTACAACCACTGAACAAGAAAAAACACGAGCGCACATGCACCTACTTCATTGCGGCAGAGCTACTGCCTGCCTCACCGCATGTCTTTTCAGTATGGCTGTACTGTATGTCAGATCCTAACACTAAATAAGTGACATGCAAGAAATACAACCCAGGCTCATTGTGAGAACGTAGTCCCGAGTACGTTTCTGGAGACCGCACATTACGTGGTCAGGGGTACGTACGGCTGCGTTTCGTTTTTTTTTAAACGAACGCTACGGGGTGGTGTGACGCCTTTTCTTCTCGCGCTCGCCGGCCGACCGCCTCGTGTGGACGACTTTACCGCTGCAACCAGTTTGTCCCGTTAGCTCGCCGTGTTCGACGGCGGACTCGAACCACAGAGAGGAGCTGACCACCACGACGACGCCGGGGTTCGAGTCCGGCGAGGAGCAGTTCCAGAAAGCAGGTAAGACAAACACAGAATCCACGTAACGAAGTAAACCAGTAAACAACAGGGTGAGAATGCAATGAAGTCTGAAAATGTGGTTAAAAATGAGACAAGGGGGTTTTGTTTCGTTTTGTTCTGGATTGCTTTTTTTGAAAGCCGTTGGTTGGGTTTAGGGAAGCGGGTGGGTGGGTTGGTGGGTCGATCGATAAGATTTTGGTTGGGTTTAGGGAAGGGGGAGGGTGGGTCAGTCCGATCGGATGGTCAGTCAGCCGTTCAGTCAGCCAAAAACAGTCGGCCGACAGCGGCCTCTGGCGGGTTCACGCGAGAACGTCAGGCGCGAACGGCGCTCGCGAGAGACGCTTGAGATCTCAAAAAGCGTCCGCAGCGGCCTCTCGTGGACTCGCCAAAGCAAAAAGTGCAGAAAGACGTACCCGACGGGACGTATTCCGCGGCCTCCAGAAACGTACTCGGGACTACGTTCTCAGAATGAGCCTGGGTTGAAGAAATACATTACCAATCATACAGTATGCAAAGTGAGGGCATATAATAAAAAATGTCTAAAGTATTAAAGCATTACATTGGTAGCGTACACTATAAGCAAAGGGCACTTGCTTCCTTCAATGTAACTGAACAGGAAATAGCCTATGCAAAATACAGTGATTTTGATTATAAAAATGACTGAAATCATTTGAATCATACAGAAATTGCAGTTATAGCCCAGATCAGTGGACAAATAATTATAATATATGATGGCAGGTGAGGATGATGGCAGGTGAGGCACTTCACTGCTGTAAACTTAGTAACTAAGTCATTTTGACTGAGGTATGGCTTCAAAAACTGAAAAACTATTGCCGATGTTACTAACCAACTTTGCCATCTGAATAAACATAAACAAAGAACACTGATAACACACTTACCAAATCCATAGAGACAGGACAATCAACACAAACTGGAGCCATGTCTTTTTTAAAAGGAGACGAGTGGCAAAGCCGGATTTCACAATTGCCTGATACGAAAAGCTCTCAGCTAAAAAAAAGTTCCTAACAAACATATTTCTGTCTTGTGTTGGCAGACCACTGTAATCCACACATGTGGATCCACATACGAGCTGTGCTCTCATCACGGAGAAATGGAAACGAAACCTTTGCGGCACAACGAAACCACACATTGCGGCACACGTTGCGACAACGAAATACTGATGACCCATGTCTCTGGACAATTCTTCTTCTTCTACTCATTTGAATTACGGCTGGCAACACAACAAGACGTCTCTCTGAACACTGTAACAAGTAAAAAGAGTTTTTGAAGCTATATCATGCATATTGATGAAATTGCATCTCGTCCATAGAGCATGCTGATTGGTTCGAACTGAGTCTATCTCATGAATTAATGACCAGATGTGCTGAAAACTGATGACGTCTCTTTGGCCGGTACAGACAGCCAGTCTCCACGCTGGAATTTATGCAATGATCTCATCGCCATGACACAGCTTTAAAAATTTCTTTTTAAACCAGAAGAACAAATTTGCTCAAAACAGCGCAAAAACAACCAATTTTTCACTTGTTAGCTAAATATATGTGTCCTAAAGGTGTTTTTAGCAACGTGGTACATAGGACTGTCAACATCTCAAAAAATTAGTTTTGGTGTTTTGTGACCCTTTAAATTCAAATGAGATTGTGCACTCCATTTATGAGAGTGAACTATAAATACCTATGTATCAGCATTAAGGCAGATTCAAAATCTAACTGCTGTTGGCTGCTTCTCACTCAGGGCTGTTTATGCTAATGAGTTCTTTCTCTCCCCGACGATGGGAGAATGTCAGTTAAAGTGTTTCTACAGACTGTTTTTATGAAGTGTGATTAGAAAAAATAGAATTAATTCATTTTTACCATTATAGGCTGGCTATATTCACACACTGCTGCCACACAACTGTTAATCTGAATCAAGGATCGAAAATCGAATAAAGAACTGAATTGAATCGACATGAGAGCTTGTGAATCAATACTGAATAAAGACATCTGAACCTGAATAAATAGTATTTACCTTATATTATAAATACATCATCATAAAACAGTCATAACGCAATCACCATAAATACAGCCCTGGAATTTACAGTATGCAGTTGCAACCGGTTGGCTGTTTTACTGAATTCTTTTTTTTATGACTACAATCACTAGACCTAGACTCTCAATAGTTAAATCCCCATTTCAAAACAAGTCCCACACACACAATGAGCACAACAGCAACATTTATCATAGATCTGACTCAAAATAACCTCAGTAACGCTCTCTTTCATACTGCATTTATTTTTTTCTCACTCAAACAAACATCTCCAAAACTGAAACTTTTACATTTTTTTAAACAATTTTTTAAACTTTTACATTTTTTTAAACAATTTTTAAACAAGAATTGTCTCATTGCTTGGCTTCACAAAAAATACCATATATACAGTATATTTAGTATACAGTAATACCATGGTGAAGCATATTTCCAATCTAAAACAATGAACCGCTAAAGGTGCAGCTGAACACAGCTGTTAGTCTCACAGTTTCTTTCCATCTTTACAAAATGGGACTATTTTTGTATAATTTTGTGCTGCACTGCATGTAATGTGAACTTGGAGCATGTAAGATGAGCTGCATTTAGCATAATTTTCCATGTTTTAATTACCATAATTTTGAGATGACAGCACGTGGCGTTCAGTCTGGAGCTATTCATGTCCTCAAACTTGGAAACATGTATTTCTATGGAAACCTTGTCAATTATCAAACACAGCACCCAAAAGAATCAAGAGATGGTCAGAATCTGAGCAATGGAGGATCATAGAAGCAAACGTGCTGTTCAGCCTGCCTGTCACCAAAGAGACGGTGACTTCTTGAATGAAAAATAGATAAATATATAAGGTGTGATGGGCCTCACGGAGTAGCACAATCACCTCACAGCAAGAAGGTCACTGGTTCGAGCCTGGGCTGGGTCAGTTGGCATTTCTGTGTGGAGTTAGCATGTTCTCCCCGTGTTAATGTGGGTTTTCTCCGGGTGCTAGTTAAAGTTGACCCTAGTGTATGTGTGTGAATGAGTGTGTGTGATGGGTTGCAGCTGGATAAGTTAGCGGTTCATTCCGCTGTGGCGACCCTGGATTAATAAAGCGACTAAGCCAACCAGAAAATGAATGAATGTATTAGGTTTGATGGCAAGCATTCATCAAAGCAGTGTAGGCGAGTCAAAGTGAAGCCTCTCCTTCATTGACATCCATTCAATAGAAATTGCTTTAGCACTTTTAGCTCATTAGCTTCAGATTTAATGCTTTTTTTGGCATAAATTTCATGTGCTATAGTGGTCACATGATACAAACTTGAGCTTTTAAATCGTTCCCAGCTAACACTTTAAAGTAGCCAAAATCACAAAAAATATGCTAATTATGACCACTGTATACTGCAGTGAATTTTAACAGGGAATGTTTCCCTAGGTGCAGAATTTTACCTCATTTACTTTATTTGTTTGGTGAAACCCTTTAGTTTTATGGACGAATGACTTGATTTGAGACATGTATGAAGTGTTTTTTTGCAGTCTGAAACTTCTTTGGTATGAATGAACTGTGTGTATTGCTCTGAAAAAGTAATCTAGATATTAAGAACTGTATAAATGCGTTCCGTGAAGCATTCGAGATGGATGGCAGTCCAGTCACACAGTAACTCAGGTGGCAACTGTTCATTTATCTAGTTCTTGAAGACATTGCTATGAACTTGACTTTACCCAAACAGTCCTATGTCATCATTCAAGAAAGTTAGGGCGTCTCTATTCCACATTTGAACGAGCATTCACGGATAAACATTTTAGACGCATGCTGTTTTTAGTTTTAATGAGCCACATAAAATGCAGCAAAATTCTACTGCCTGCCATTAGCATCAACACAGATGAATACTTGCATATTATGCAGAAATAGTAGATCAGATTTATATTGGTTTTCTGCTGGAGCATGCAGTTCTTACAAGCTGCCAAATTTGAGAAAATGAGATAGAAGACTGGCTAATTGTTAACTTCACTAAGGCTTTCAGTAACACATTCTATGAAACCCGTATTATAGGGTATTCTTAATGTATTGCAATGACTGCACAATGCCTTATAAACAACATTATGATGTGTTGTATCATCTCAAGAATAATCGTACATAAAAATTAGTAATGAACAACAGCAATAACACTTAGCAAAATATTATAATCGGAAATAAAATGGAATATAGATCCCATAATTTCATATCTTCTGGAACATTATCTTGCATGACTAGATCATCTCTTAATCCTATACCTTAATTTAACTCGATAGGCAACCTTTTAAAGAGCCCCTATTATGGGTTTTTGAAAATTACCTTCCATGCAGTTTGTAAAACAGCTTTGAGTGAATGAAAACATCCAGCTTAAATCTGACAGTGCACCATGCACCATGTTTGAAACTATTGATTATACATATTTTATAATGCATAATAGGGACTCTTTAAAGTTTACAGTGAATTGGAGTATAAATGTAATTATATAATTTTAGATTTAATTATAAAAGTCGTACATCCTGTATATGAAAAAAATTATGTTTAGGGAAACCTTATAAAACTATGACAAATCCATTTACATAGTTAGCAAACTAGTTATAATATCTTATTTAAATTACAGTTAAAGAGCCCCTATTATGCATTAAAAAGGTCATATTTTGGTTTTGGGGTCTCCAACAACATGCTGATATGCATGCAAGGTCAAAAAACACTTTAATTGTCTTATAATATGCATTTATTTTTATTTACTTATCCCAGCCACTTCTATATGAATCGCTCAGGGAATTTTTTGTTCCCAAACCCCTCCTTAGCATGATGCCAATCTGTGCTGCCTGGTCCGATGACCCAGTCAATTGCGATTAATAGACTGCGTTCAGCGTGAGACAGAGAGAAACGTCAACCACGGCTTATCAACAATTTTGAAGTAGTCAGAGTGCAGAGTATTTGTGTGAGCCCAATGCAGGAGTTCATTAAATCAATGCAGTTTAACACTAGCATATTGCTCTATTCTTAACCACGACCACATTCAGTATTACTCCTGGCATTGGCAAAAACTGAAGTCTTTTGAAACTTGACCACCACTTGTGTGTAGGAACAGCTGATGGTGGCCATAGCAACGACAAAGGGCAGAGGATCGTGAGCTTACAAATGCATTTAAATCCCTAGGCAAAGTCGCACACATCACGTTTTCAATGTGGTTTTAGACGCAATATGAGAATATAAAGACTTAACCAGATACAGTACAAGCCGCCTGGAGTGATCACAAGTAACAAAACACAATTAAATACATAATTTGCAAGCTAGAAAAAACAAGGAGGCAATCATTTTAATCACACATACCTACACTTGTGAAATGGAGGAAGAAACTGGTCCATGAACTGTGTGCTGTAAAGTTCCTGTCAAGCTCTGAAAAAGTCCCATACATCAATAGTCTTTTCTGATCCTTCCTTTAACAAACAGCTGACGAATCCCCCGTTGTAAGTGTGTAGATTGCTAAAGCACTTGACGGGAACACAGCACAAGGCTGGGGCTAAAATGCCCCAGGGCATTATAATAAGGTATTTTTGCATAATTAAACGTTAACCACTGACTCTTCACATCCTCGTCTTTGGGTATGGAAAATAACTTTCCCTCACACTTCAGAGCACAGCGTCTTCGCGACATGATTCAACTGGGATCCTCTACAGTGTTTGCCTTCCTCTTTTTCTTTCAATTTTCGGGATTTCAATTTTCCCGGGTCTATGTGCATAATAAAATAGTGGGGCTTAAGTTCTGTATCGACTTTCAGATTTAAGCATGGATATTTCACTTCACTTAGAGCTGTGTTACACACTGCATGGAAGATCATTTTCAAAAACCCAAATTAGGGGCTCTTTTTGATTTAGTGGAAATTCATATGAAATCATACAATCTCATTGGTACAATTTAGTGTGATTTGCTCATCCCCTATTGATAGTTGGGTTTAGGGGTGGGGCTGTGTACCACATCTCCTTTTTAAAATCGTGTATTTCCATATGACTGAACTCCTATGAATTTATACAAATTAGCTCCTAAACTGACAAAATGTAAAGTAGATCAGGCTGGTGACGTCTGAAGTGAGCTAGCTTTCGCCTTCATAAGCATTGTATTAATGACATTTTAGCCACAAAGCTAGTTCTAGTCAATAAACCTGAAAATTTCTGAAGTGCCATTATAAACATGAAAATAAATGTAACTTTAGGACATGAGGTTAAACTGTGTTTATTACACTATTTGGTCCCACGTTATATTAAGTGTCGCTTATACCTGTGAACTTACATGGTAATTAGGTGTGTAAGTAGTATGCAACTACAGTGTATGTACACACTGGTACATAGCATTTACCTGTGTAATACTGGTGTAACTACACTCATGTAACAACCTATTGAATAGCATGTGTAAGTACAAATGTGTAACAGGACATTGGTAACAACTATAGGAAAGTACACATCTGTAACAAGAATTATGTTAGTGCATTGCGTAACAACAATATGTACTTGCAGATGTTTTCCCACTTCCACACCTGTTTGCAGATCATGTACTTGTGAACACTGTATGGCAGAACTAATGCTGCATTAGAAGGTTTCACCTTGTGATACCAGTGTACTTACATGGTAAATCCACAGGAACTGTCCACTCAATATAAAGTGTAAAATGGTCACAAATTACTGTTCATACATTCATTCATTTTCTTTTCGGCTTAGATGGGTTGCAGCCAGAAGGGCATTCGCAGTGTAAACATATGCTGGATAAGTTGGCGGTTCATTCCGCTGTGGCAACCCCAGATTAATAAATGGACTAGGCCGAAACGAAAATGAATTTTATTTTAAACTTTATATTGTGGACCGTTCCTGTGGAGTTACCATGTAACTACACTGTTATTAAAGTGTTGCATAGAAGATATTTCAACAAGTTACACTGTAAATTGTGACCATTTTGTGACCCACTATTTTAGCCATATATAATTGCAAACCAGCAGTAATTAAACATAATTACTAGCTTGTTGTTCAGTTAACTTACACAATGAATCAAAGAAATAATATACTCACTCATTCATTCATTTTCTTTTTGGCCTAGTCCCTTTATTCATCAGGGGTCGCCACAGCAGAATGAACCGCCAACTTATCCAGCATATGTTTTACACTGCGGATGCCCTTCCATGCTGCAACCCAGTACTATGAAACATCCATACACACTCATTCACACACATACACTATGACCAATTTGGTTTATTCAATTCACCTATACCGCATGTCTTTGGACTGTGGGGGAAACCAGAGCACCCGGAGGAAACCCAACACGGGGAGAACATGCAAACTCCACACAGAAATACCAACTGACCCAGCTGGTGTTCAAACCAGCAACCTTCTTGCTGTGAGGCGTTTATGATACCCGCTGTGCCACTGTGTCGCCAGAAATTACATATGGCTTATCAAATTGTAAACAATGGTTAAAATGCTTTTACTATTTGTTCAGTTAAACATGAATTATGTGTTTGCTCATGCTTTTCTGATGCATAATTGTGAACAAGCTGATTTACAAGTTTAACTGAGCTTAATGCATAATCCAGGACCCTTAACGTGTTTATTCATTCATTCATTCATTTTCTTGTCGGCTTAGTCCCTTTATTAATCCGGGGTCGCCACAGCGGAATCAACCGCCAACTTATCCAGCATATTTTTACGCAGCGGATGCCCTTCCAGCTGCAACCCATCCCTGGGAAACATCCACACACACACATTCACACTCGTACACTATACGGAAAATTTAGCCTACCCAATTCACCTGTATACCGCATGTCTTTGGACTTGTGGGGGAAACCGGAGCATCCGGAGGAAACCCACGCAACCACGGGGAGAACATGCAAACTCCACACAGAAATGCCAACTGACCCAGCCGGGGCTCGAACCAGCGACCTTCTTGCTGTGAGGTGAACGTGCTAACCACTAGGCCACCTTGGCACCACTTAACGTGTTTAGTTAACACTTAATTACTAGTGCTTTTGTTTTCAACTAATGATTAACAAATTAACAATTAATTGATGCCTAAATAATGCATTATTAAATAATAATTAATTACAATAATGCATTTAAAAAGTGTTTCCACCAAAAACAGTATAGTTGCACCAAGCAATGAAAATAGACTCCTTTTAATAAATTATTGCTCAAACAATAAGACATTTAAGCGACAACTAAATGGGCCACGGGTGAAGGACTTGTTTGTCCTCAGAAAAGTTCAAATTCAATCCATAATGAATGAAAAAGAGCGAGTTTGTAAAAAAACACTGCAGGCAAAACTGAAAAGCTTGTTCAGGGTATCGGATAATGGCTTTATCATTACAGCTAAAAAACTTGCTTGAATAATAGATGCGGAAGAGAGTAAAGACACAAGGAGAAGAAAAGTGAACAAAACGGAGCAAAGGAGGGCAGAAGCTGTCTACATTTTTTTTTGGTCTCTGTAAGGCACATGCTTTTTAAGCACCCCAAAGATACAGCTTTGATGGAACACTGTTATTTCCTAGTCTCACCATGTTCCACGTCAGACACTGTTGCTGTAAATCTAATACAGCAGGGTAGATGCTGCACTGCAGATATTGCCATACTGTTTGATGCGTTAGCATGGCAACAGCTTTTTATTCTTAGTCCTGTTTATGTCCAGATAATGTATGTGACAGTATATGCAAACACGTAGTCTATAATCATGTTTATGTACATTTTTGTTACAAAGTTATTCAGAGGTAAGTGTGCTCCACCATTAGAGAAGCAAATTGAAGTTAATATGACTTCATTTTTTCCCCCTTGGTTTTACATTCACATTTACGAAATACTCCCTCTGACATTATGCATAATTACTTTTTTGTTAGGGCCGTATGAATATTCATGAGGACCCTCACTTTCAATCTTGTTCATGTCAGTCAGATGTGAAGCACAATGAGTCACCGCTCAGAGTATGATAATATCACTGGAATGAATATTCATGCAGGAGGAGTGTGTGTGTGTGCGTGTGGCGAGCATGCATGTGTATTATGAGCACAGGAACCGTGTCAGCTATAATTAGAGAGTCTGAGCTGCTTTTATGCAGGTAGCCCAAATCCTAAACCATTAATATTAAACCAGGTCCTTCATGTTCCTGGAAATTGTGCAAAAAGAATTTGCAAGGCTTGTCTGCTGCTTGTCATCCTGAGTTCACTGTCCCTTCATCTACAACTGACATTAATTCACTTTCACAAGTGTAAAAAAAACACACGCACTGTTGGAGACTGTTTTATTTTCCTTATAAAATGTCCTCCTCCGCAACAGATTTTCTTGTTTTAAAAGCAGCCATTCAACAGTGTTCTGCACCAGGGGCTCCTGAGAGACCCAGCACATGGTCTGCGTGATTCACCTCAGCCATACATCTCAAATGAAGCACAATGGAGGAGAAGCTGCATCTTTAGAGCTGTCGTCCCACAGCAGAGACTGAGATCAGTGAGTCCTCTGAGAAAAAGGACTAGGACATATGTAGTTAACCCCGTGTTCACATGATACCACTAACCAATGTTTTATGGCTTTTTTCCCCCCGTATAGCCTACAAATAAAAACGGCTAGCTTATCGCTGTAGCTTAATGAAATCAAGGTAGATTTTTTTCTTTTTGATGATGATGAAATAAACAGAATATAGTTTATCTGTGTTCTTCAAGCCATCTTTAGTACTTTCATTAGGATAGTACAATGACGATAAACACAGACCTTAACACTGTATAGACTGCTGTAAAATGTGATGGTAAGGAGCAATATTAGTGTACGCAATGAATCTTTAGCTATCTAAAACTGTCAAATAATTATACTGTAAAACAATGTAATGCTTTACTTGAAGGGATTGTTTATAAGACTGTCACGACTCCTTTTTTAATCTTGACATGGCATGTTGTGAATATGAAGGATATTATGTGCATGATTGTGACTTGACTGTCATCAGCTCTGTTGTCATTTTACTTGCATAGGTTTGAGATATCTTGTTGTCACAACTTGTTATGAACGAATCTTAACCTGTTGGTGGATTTATCATGACAACTTCACATTACCAAGAAAGCATAACTTATCATAAACATGATTGTCTTGACATCATTATAATTGTCACATGACTATTTTGTTTTACTTTATTCAGTCGAACAAACAATTTCTCATTAAACATGTCAATACTCTGTCAAATATGTTTATAACAGCCTCATTAAAGTTTGATGCTATTTAACCACCATTGTACCACTCTAGTTGAGGTGAGGAAAAACATTATAATGATGCTGTTATAAAACTCATGACACAATTATAATGGCCTTATGACAGTCATGTTTATGGCAGATTTATGACAAGTTGTGTTCTCTTGATAATGTCAAGCTGTCATGACAAAGACACGTTATAATGTATTTGTTTATGTCAAGTTGTCATAACAAAGGCATTTAAAACAAAATCACCTTTGCATTTAAAAAGGCATAACTGAGTAAATAACACTTGCTATTTAACATAACGTGTCATGTCATGATTATAAAGATTTCATGAGCACCACCTTGAAGTAAAATATTACCTCAGCGGTGATCAAAATCAGAAAACAATGTATAAATAACTTTCTTCATTGTTTAAAATTTAAAGTAATTGTACTTGTAGCTACTGTGTACAGCGTCATGCATGTAGAACATTGTTCTAGAAATTAATCAGTACACTTACAAATAACTCTTTTTTTTCTGTAGAAAACAAAGCGATCAAAATATAACAACATCAATAATTATAGCACAAAGAAAAAAAAATTAATGACATTTTTTAAGGTTACAGAAATAAATAATAAGTATACAAGCCCTTGATTTGATGGACACACGTCCTCAGTAGTCTCTCACACTGCTCTGCTCTGATCTTGATCAGCTCTTCTTCAGTCTCTTCCTTGGATTGCTGATTGTAATGGATTAACTTTGTCACCAATCAGGTTTAGATCAGGCCTTTTGGCTGCCTTTTCTTTTTTTTTTTTTTTTTTTTTTTACGGTTTTCAGCAGTTACTGCACTTGTTTTGCTGTTTGATGGGGCTCATGAGCATGAATTGGGCAATAAACATACAGAAGGATGTTAAAAAATACACAGAAGCAAAAGGTCTTACAGACGTTTGGATTAACAAAACTAAGCTTTTGAAGTCATTGACTGAACTAGGTGTAAACACACAGGTACAGTATTAGGAATATCTAGCAACCAACCAACCAGCTATCAAAAGATGTTCTAAGTGACAGTAATGATAGGTTCTATACCAGTATTTATCCTCTGAACCCAGGACACCTTCATAAGCATCATTTAAAAAAAAAAAACTTACTATGTTAAAGTGGCTTAAGGTAGTTATGAGGAACGTAGCACACACATCCTTTTGAATTATATGTTGGAAACACATCTCATTGACCTTATGAGCATCACTTTTATAGAAGGTAATGGATTGGAGGAGCTACTGGAGGATTTAATGCTTACTTCGCACTGAGAGCAAGAGAAAGATTAAATAAAAATATCAGAACGCTGTGTTTCAGTGTCTCACGTTCTGTGGCAAAGAAAGAACGAGGTGTGGCGGGGTAACACTTCAAGATGGATTTACTGGCATTAGAAATATCCCTCATTTATCCTACAAGGAAGGGCTTGTCCTAGTTTGATAGCACATTTAAGCTCAGGCAATTGCCTGAAATCAAATCCAGATAAAAAAAGTCAAACATTATTAAACAGCTGCTGTTAAATGATTATAAGGACTAAAACTGCTTATCTTTGTCTCTGAGTCACATATCACCCCTCTGCATGCACATTTCCTCTCACGAATCCGTCCTTATTTATTAATTCTCCTACTTACTGTGCACCTTTTGATCTGTTCTCTGTAAATTGGAACAAATTGAATCCAATTCATTATCCGAAACAGGGAATATGTCACAAGTCCAAGGATGGCAGCAGTCCTAAATCCACAAGCTATTTTCATGTGGCTGGTCTCACCTCGCTGAATGGGAAGGACACTAACAGCAGTACAGGCCTGTGCACAGCATGCATTTGGAGGAAGGCACACTGCTCTCTGATTAATGAGAGTGATCTGTCAGCTTCTCCGTATTAATATTTCTCCTGCTTTCTTTTTTTAAAACATTTTTTTTTTCCCTTTCAATAATGTCAGAGACTTGCTGAATGCGCAGTTGTGATTAAATTCCTCTCAAGCCCACTCTGATAATGACAAACTGTCCTCATTTCCCCTCCTACAGAGAAAGCTACCCAACCATTGCAAACGGAAGACGCCGGGCGAGCTTGCGGTGAAAGAGGAGCAAGGGTTCAAAATACAAAGATGGAACAGAGTCAATATTCATGCGGCAGTGTCAAGAACAATATGCCTGTCATTAGCCAAATGAGAGACTGTGTTTATTATCATTTGGGGTGTTTAGCGAGCTGAGATAGGGAATGCATATGGAGCAGTTGTTTTTATTCATTTCGCTTTCAATGTTCACCGCTGCTTTGTTTTCATCGGGATTGTGACATTTAAAATGTGCACCAGGGCGTCATTATTCTCAACAGATTGAAAATTATGTAAGGCTCATGAAGTAAAGGGAATATATTTCTGCAGAAGCATCTTATGCATTTGCTTCGCTCCAGTTTTAAAGGTGACATTTTCCATTTTCTTTTTTTGTTGTTTTTCAGGTTTTTGCTGTCTACCAGCACAGACAAGCTGAAAAGAAGACATGCAGCTTATATTTATTTATTTATTTATTCCATGGTCTGTTGAAATTCTGGATTCTGATTGGCTGGAGGGTGTGCTATATTTTTGTTGAAACGCACAGGTAGTTCCAGTCAGTTTTGATCACAGTTCGAAATAAATGCGCATCTCCCAAATGTTTACAGTTACTATAGCAACTCGCATGTGCTGCACATGAAACCGATGAGGGCTATTAATGGGGGAGGGGAAATCTGCAAAATTAGGAAAATACTCATAACCTATGCTACAAAATCAAGTTAAGAGTTTTTCCAAGAGAGAATATAGTTATTTTAAAGTCAAATCGGCAGTTTATGTTAAAGAAAAGCGCGTTTTAAAAAATGTTGGAAGTTCCAGGCGGTCAGCGGCAGCTCCGCGATAGCTCACCCCGAGGGAAGCTTTATGTCGGCCAGAGAATCTCCGGTTCTACGCCGCTGGATCGAATCTCTTGCATCTCTGTTGTTAAAACGGGATATATAATTAATCTTTGGTGTATTTGGTGTATTTTTTGGCAGATCACAAAGATAAGTTTCATAATTAATCTATGACCGTAAATAATGTAATATTACACTGATCCTGCGTGTTTGCCTGATTGCTTTTGTTTTAAAGAAGATAAATAAAGCAGGATGTTCTCCTACCAGTCCTGATATGTTTTTTCATTATGCAGAATTCACCTATATTTAACAGCAGAGATTTCTAAAATAGACATTTTTGCTTCAAAGACTCTAGTCTAGAGTACACTTGACTTGAAAATGCGTATTTAATTGATATGGTACTTTTTATAAGATTTGTAGGTTTATTATGAAATCTAAATCACGGAAATTCTGCTATACTGTAGGTATGCCAACTTTCACAGTATTAAAGTTAATGTTAAGGGAATAAAAGCTATTATACAGATCCTCCCTCATCAGAGAAGCGGTAGAAAGACAAAAGAAACATGTGACTGGGAATGTCTTATTTGTCCACTTGTGATCGGACTGATGAAATCGCATCTAATATTAGCAGGTATAAACAGCACGCACATGCTCTCTCTGTCTGCCTGCCTGTCAGCCTGTCACAGCTGATTCAGCGGAGGGACTAGAAAATCTAACATGTAAAAAAAATTAAAAATAATCAGACAAATATTGCTCTGCAAACAGCAAAACAGTTTTAAACTTATGCCTACCTTGGCAAATGACCATGGAATAAGCGGGATAATCAATAGCTTGCCGTGCGTTAAAGTATTTTAATGCACTTCGCGGAGGCAACCACACTCCACTGCGCGTCGTGTGGTCCTTTGCCTCCACGTCATGCATTAAAATCCTTTAACGCACGGCAAGCCATTGATTATCCCTTACATATATATATATATATATATATATATATATATATATATATA
>CAIGQQ010040079.1:6162253-6175828 GCA_903798035.1 Danio albolineatus | reverse complement strand
CACTTTCTGACTGTATTTATATACTTAGGCAGCTACTTTTGCAAATGTTGCCCCTACAAGCAAACTATGGACTCCCTAATTGTTTTTGTAAACAAATAGCAAAGGTGCTAAAAATGGTGTCTTAGGGTGTTCTCACACAAAGACACAGTTGCCCTGAACCATGCAACTTGTCTCCCCTCCCCTCTACCCTTACGACCTGCATTCACACTGCTTTTACCATCCGAGTTGGAGTACGCTTACGTCACCGATAATGCGACTGTTCAGTTTAACAGGAAGAGAAGCGCTCTCACTCAGCACAGTGGAGATTGCTTCAGTTATATCGTTTTAGTTGTTTGGAGTGCAGTGACATGCAGTCAAATATTTTGCAGAAGAGATCTACAAATTTGTATAAATTATAAGAGTATAAAAATAATTCATAAATTATCATGAAAGTCATTGTGCTGCACGTATTACAGTTTTTCCCAATTGTTTACACACATTTTCTGAAAGCATGCTTAATATTGTCAGAACTCTACACACAAGTCACAAAACACACACACACACACACACACAGACATTGGTCAAAACCCTTCAATTCTCCTGCAAAATGAAACATTGCATTCAAAACAATGTAATTTCTTTTCAAAATGGTGTTCATCACATGAACAGACATTTATAAGAACCAGTTGATCACTGATGTGCTTCATGTAACACACTATGGCCACTTCTCCATTCATTATAATGACTTACTGTAAGCCTTTTTTTTTTGCTCAGTGTTACACTGCAGACAGTACACAGGTCTACATAAGTGCATTGTAAAATATTTCACAATATTGTTTTTATACAAAACATACAAATACATGGCACCAAATATATTTTACTCTATTTTTCCCACAAAAACAGTGTACACAGTGTTCATCCCAACCAACACAAAGTTGAACATAATATAGTCTACATATGTCATCAACAGAAGTATTTACTGGATGCAGTTACATGTATGACAAGTGTTAACCCATGTGATGAGTAAGTATGCAAAGTAGGCCAACTGACTTAACAATTTTGAATGACAGTGTGTCCCTTGAGAAAACAAGAGATTTTCTTCATGATCATTGTGCCAAATGCAGATAATTGTGTGTAGTGTTTTGAAAAAAGTGTGTTTTAAACCTGCAATTTGAGTTTAAAGCAGGAATTGTGCTTGTAGTTTAGCAGATATGGTTCAGAGAGTTGGTGCATCAGTTACATGTTGTAGTCATTGCGTCTGAAGTACAAGAAACTATGTGTAAACAACTAAGAAAAACTGTAAAAGGTCTGCTGAAGGTGCAGCTGATGTGCAGCGGGGGGTTTGCATCCTTAATAAACTATGACAGTTTGCATTCATTGAAAAGTAAAAAGGATTAATAAATCCATATGAAACAGTCCCTTAATAGGGACATTGTGTCTTAAGTTTTGAGCTCAGGCAAGCTTTGCACTTTCACACTACAACTGTACCGCACCAAAGCACAACCGAACCGTACACTGCCACATCTCTTCCAACCAGGCCAGCCAAACTGTGCCTGGGCCCGATTCGGAGCACTCACACTTGTCAAACGAACTGGGAAAAGTGCCTGGGCATGGTTTGGATAGCCTAGCGTGAGTGCACCCTTTCTCTGTGTTTTGACAAGGAAATAATCCTGGGATGTGTTTAGGTGTAGCAACAGCAAAATGGATTCGTTTTATATGTCCCAGAAAAAGTTAGCAAAAACTTGCTTGTCCGTGTGATGTAGTGATGTCTGAAAATGCAAGTAATTTCTCATACTGTGTATAATTTGTGTCTGTCTCTTTGGTTATTGTGTCAAAGATCGAATTCAGAACACTCGTGTTTAAAATCAGATCATCATCCTTCGTGTGCAGAGGTGTGTTTGTCAGTGATGTTGTTGGTTTACTCACTAACCACCTCAGAATCTGCAGCGGAGATTTTGTTGAATGCACCAGTGTCACTTTTCCTATGCATAGATGTTCGTTTGAATACATTTTACAATGATAATGGCAGGCTGCTACAGTATGTCAAGCAATTATAAACTACTGTATATGCAATGATTATACATGCAAGAGATGGCCTGGAACAATCTCCCATTTTATCACCATAATGCAGGAAGCAATTTTACAAACACAAATCAGCAGAAGCTTGAGGTTTGGTTGAACTGTGCATGTCTGTGCTGCACCAGTATAGCTGCTCCTTAAGAACGGATGCAGATTTTTTGTTGGCACCAATAGCCTAGTGGTTAAAAGTGCCAACTTACTATACTGTAGCACTGTGGTGCTCACGGCAACCTGAGTTTGATTCCCAGCTCAAGGTGCTTTGCTGATTCGTCCCCTCTCTCTGCTCCTAATGCTTTCCTGTCTGTAACCTCCATTACCCTTTCCATATGAAAGGTGAAAAACCCCTAAAAAATAATAATGCAGATTCCTGACCCTGCAGCCTCAGATAGGGGTAGGGGGAGCAGCAGCTCTTTAGCTTTTAGAAGATATGGACCAAAGTGATTCACTTCAGACTTTTTGACAGGGTATAAAAGGTGTTTATTTACACTACCTTTGATCCATTTAACCAAAGTAAGATATAGTCTTTTTATTGAGACCCTAAAGAATCATATTAACTTATGTAAAATGTGCATGCAATGTCACATTTAAGTACACAGCCTTAAGCACATGAATCTGGTAGGACAAAATCAGTGAGCCAAGTTGCACCGTGAATCAACAAAATACACATTTCATACAGACTCAGCTTAGCTCCTCCACATTTAATTCCGCTAAATGCCATTAAAATACCTTTTATCTTGGTAAGCGCAAACCACAACTAGGACATTTTTTAAGTGGTGATAAGAAGCTCCAAAGTAAAGGATGCTGCCAGGAAATTTATTTGCTCTGGCAATACCTGGGTAAGATTAAAAGAATGAGTCCCATGGTAAGCAAAAGCAAAAAATAACTACACATGAAGTGGACATAACAATAACAATAAGTACAAAAACTCCTTTATACTGTCAGCAAGCACTATCTCAGGGGGGTTGAGGGGAAAAATGATCTGGGCTTGTAATTCATCTTGAGGAGACATGTTTATTTTCGTTTGTGCTCTCCTTTTAAACCTACGAAAACACATGTAACGAATGGTCTCTTGGGCTGGAACCAAAGTCAAGGAAGTCATCCTGGCAGATATTTAAAAGGAAGGCTTCACCCCAAAATGAAAATTATCTCATCATTTACTTGTTGTCTAAGATGTATATGACTGAACAATTTCTTAATGAACACAAATGAAGGTGTACAGTAATGGAACACCTGAATTCCTAAAAAATAAAAAAGGAATACCTTGAATATCTTGGGAATAGGAACATCTTGGTATTTATGCAAGAACTGACACGGAAGGCAAAAAATGATTCAACATGATTCACAGTGACTCGTAATGTCCTGATGTTTACATCAATGGTGAACTCATGAATATGTGCTTGTCAGCTGGCCTAAAGCAATGTGCCAACATTAAAAATATTAGTATTACACAACAAGCACTCTGATTCTGTAAAACATAAATGTACAGTTATGCACAACTATAAATAAAAACTACAGTATTGAATTCAATATACTGACTTATGAAATGTGCCTCACGGTGGTGCAGTGGGTAGCAAGATCACCTCACAGCAAGAAGGATTCTGGTTCGAGCCTTGGCTGGGTCAGTTGGCATTTCTGTGTGGAGTTTGCATGTTGTTTGTGTGGGTTTCCTCCGGGTGCTCTGATTTCCCCCACAAAAGACATGCGGTACAGGTGAATTGGGTGAGCTAAATTGTCCGTAGTGTTGTTTGTGAATGAGAGTGTATGGATGTTTCCCAGTACTGGGTTTCAGCCGGAAGGGCATCTGCTGTTTAAATCATATGCTGGATAAATTGGCGGTTCATTTCGCTGTGGCGACCCCAGAATAACAAAGAGTCTAAGCCGAAAATAAAATCAATGACTTATGAAAAATATTTATATAATTTCATTTATGTGTAGTGTCAGAGTCTTAGTACAGTATGGATTTTTAAAATACAGAAATGTATCTGAAATATTTTTGATAAATATACACATGTAAAAGTAATTCTGAAAAGCATGGTGAGAAATATTTTTTGAATATATATATATATATATATATATATATATATATATATATATTACATACCATATTACAGTATTTGTATAAATTGCAAAACATTTGATATTTTACACAACCCTGTCTATTAATACAGACTATAAACGTTCTCCTGATATATTTTTTTATATACCTGATAGTATTAAGTGTGATATGGGAATTATGAATTAATTAAAACAATCTGTTGCAAATGAATAATAAACATTAATTATGAATTAACAAACACAAAAATTATTAACTTAAAACACAGCAAACAAACAAAAACTTAATAATTGCAACAAAACTTGCATAGACAAATACAAATTTGGTCTTAAGTTATAAAGTACCTTTATAAAATCACAATCTATTTTTTTAAATTCAATATTTATGCAGAATCACTTATATTGCTATCCATATTTCAGTGCAGGCACGAGCACAGTTAGCGCTAAACCAGTGCAGAGCACATGCCCTTTTTTCTCTAGAAGAAAAAATGCCCCTCAAATTAATGAAAGTGCCCGTTCACTTCACCATCATTAAGTTTCCAAACCTGAGTAATCTAACAAAATGCATTACTAATTACATTTTAAAGCATGTATTTTGTAATCAGTAGTGAAATACACTTTAAAAGTAACCCTTCCAGCCCTACACACACACCACTCACACGTTTCCCTTTTTTTGCTGATGAATTTTGTCCGAAAACAGTTTAGTTTTTCCCAAAACTTGGGCAGTGTAGTTGAAAACCTGATGAAATACGTATATGGGCTAAAATATGTATTCAATAAAAGGGACAAAGATGTATTTAGAGTTGTATTTTAAATTGTAATGTATTTAAACCTCTTACTAACCAGATGGGTTTTTTTTTTGTATTGTAATGCTATTCTTTTAGTCTAGAGAAATTACAGTAAGAGCTAAGTGATATGACACGATGCATAAACGTCAACCTAGACTTATTCTGACTGTCTGACCAATCGCCTGACCCACCCTCCTCCTTCACTAAACCCAACTAGTGTTATCAAAAGCCCAAACTGGCCCACCGACCCACTTCCCTAAACCCAACCGACAGTTTTAAAGAGCAATCCAGAAAAGGAGAAGTTCTTGTCTGATTATTTATTTATTTGTTTAATCTTTTGGCTTTTGTTTTTGTCTTACTTTCTGGAACCATTCATTGCCCGACTCAAACTCCATCACGGTCAGCTCATCTCTATGTCTCAAGTCTGCCAACGTGCATGGAGAGCCACTGGCCAAACTAGTAACAGCGGGAAAGCCGTCCATACAGTTAATTGGTCAGCTGCCTTCACAAAAAGGAACTGCGTCATACTACCTCATTGCGTTCATTTTAAAGACAAAATGCAGCCATACGCACTTCTGACTACATAATCCGTAATCTCCAGAAATGTATACAGGGCTACGTTTTCAGAATGAGCCTATGTTGATAAACATGCATTAAACACTCAGCCGTGTACATGTGTCTGTTGCCTCATTACAAACATATGCAGCAAATTTCACAATTTACACAATAAATTATCAAAAGACACATTTATACAGACCTTATCTCTTGTTACTGAATTAATTTATAATCCATATACATGTGAACAGACGGCTGTTTTAAACTTCTAAACATTGTGAGTGTCTGAAGACAGAAAGACATACATTAGAGATGGCATGAGGGTGAGTAAAGCCCTTTTAATTAGACTCTATACACACAAAAAAATGTCTAACTGCTCATTAATTAAACAGCCGAGTCATCTCCTACTGTAGCTCAAATAAAACATGCATGATATGTTGTTGGGAAGAAAAAACAGACGTAGACTTCAAGGACACTATCATGTCGTTAAGCATTAGCATTTCAATTTATTTCTCTCTTGGGCAGTTTACTGAGATGTCAAGCTGATCAGAGCGTTTCTGACTGGAACAAACACAGAAGAGGCTCATTTTATCTTTAATACTGTGTTTAAATCTTGCATTTGGGATGTAAGAGTGTTTTTAAAGAGCTGTGAAATATAATGGCTCAGAGTGGTTTTTAAGCAAATATGTGGCCACGTGGTCAAAGGCTAATCACAGGCAGAGTATTTCAATGCTCCTGTGACACTTCCTCTATGGATTTGTCTGATTTACAAGGCTGAATGGAAGGGCTCTCCGCGGCTGTAGCCATTCCTTCATGTCCTTTCAGATAATAGAAGGGTAATGACTTCCCAAGGCGTCTCTGTTTAGTCTGATTAAGACTCAGCAAATTGCAGTATGTAGGACCATCTATCCTCACCGCAAAGATCACATAAGGGAGGAAAAGGATCGGCAATGTCGACTGCAGCGCTTTTTTTTATCTGCTTAGCAAAAGGAAACCGGATCTCTGTATTGCCTGACTCTTCACATATGATACCTATCCCTCTCGAAATAAGAACAAACCAACCCATCAGAAGACTTTCGGCACTATATAGAATGTTAAAAATAAGGAGCTCTGGAGAATAGCTCCCAAAGGACTCACAAATTGACGTCACCCTCCTATCATTCAATGAGCCTCCATCTTCACAACCCGCTGGTGCACTTTGCTGCAGGCAATGACTATACTTGGCAAACATTGTCACTATTAGGAAAGTCACAATACCTTCATCTTTGCCATTACAGAGTTCTCTCAGTAACCCAGCACTTCTGTAATGATTTGACGGTGAAATTCTGTTGTGATCCCATAATAAGCAATGAATGAGTGTTATGAGAGAGAGTTTTCTTCAGAGAGGCATCTTACAGTTTATAAAACTCAAAACATCAGCATGCAGTCTTCAGATCAATACATTATTACCTTTAAAACCCTCTAAATTCCACAATTAAGCCTGAATGGACATGAGAAACTAAGCTTAATGGGAGACAAATCACACAGGCAGCTCACTAACCGAAAGACTTAGACTCTAAAGAGTGTGATTTATGCTCTAGGTCCCACTGTTGGCTAAAACAACTAGGTAGTCTTTCTTCTCTAAGGGTCTTGGCCAACACAGGCTCATTCTGAAAACGTAGTCTTGTGTACGTTTCTGGAGACTGCACATTATGTAGCCAGACGTACAGTGGATATAAAAAATCTACACACCCCTGTCAAAATGCAAGGTTTCTGTGTTTTAAAAAAATCAAACCACAATAAATAATTTCAGATTTTTTTCTACCTTTAATGAGAACTATAACCTGTACAATTTCATAAAAAAACAAACTCACATATTTAGGTGTGGGGAACTAAAAATAAAAAACTCAGCTGTTCTAGGAGGCTTTTCCTGGCATTTTCTTAGTTGCAGCTTACAGCAAAAGCAGAGAGCTTCCAAAGCATCAGAGGGATCTCATTGTTAGAAGGTATCAGTCAGATGAAGGGTACAATTCCAAGGCAGTGGATATATCATGAAACTCAGTGAAAACAGTCATCATCAAGTGGAAAAAATATGGCGCAACAGTGACATTACCAAGAACTGGACGTCCCTCCAAAATTGATAAAAAGACGATAAGAAAACTGGTCAGGGAGGCTTCCAAGAGGCCTACAGCAACATTAAAAGAGCTGCAGGAATTTCTGGCTGTGTAGTACATGTGACAACAATCTCCTGTATTTTTCATATGTCTGGGCTATGGGGTAGAGTGGCAAGAAGGAAGCCTTTTCTTACAAAGAAAGACATCCAGGCCCAGTTAAATCTCCCAAGAGCATGTGGGAAAAATGTGTTATGGTCTGATGAAACCAAGGTTGAACTTTTATATCATAATTTCAAAAGGTATGTTTGGCGCAAAAACAACACTGCACATCACCAAAGAAACACCATACCCACAGAGAAGCATGGTGGTGGCAGCATCATGCTTTGGGGTTACTTTTCTTCAGCTGGAGCTGGGGCCTTGTTAGGTGGAGGGATTTATGAACAGTCTTAAATACCACTCAATACTGGAAGAAAACCTTCACGCTTTCTTGATGAAGAGGAATTTCATTTTTCAACACGATAACTATCCAAAGCACACATCCAAATCAACAAAGGAATGGCTTCACCAGAAGAAAATTCAAGTTTTGGAATGGCCCAGCCAGAGCCCAGAACTGAATCCGATTGAAAATATGTGGGGTGATCTGAAGAGGGCTGTGCACAGGAGATGCCCTCGCAGTCTGACAGATTTGGAGCGTTTTTGCAAAGAAGAGTGGGCAAATATTGCCAAGTCAAGATGTGCCATGCTGATAGACTCATACCCAAAAAGACAGAGTGCTGTAATAAAATCAAAAGGTGCATCAACAAAGTATTAGTTTAAAGGTGTGCACACTTACGCAACCATATTATTTTAGTTTTTTTATTTTTAGTTCCCCACACCTAAAATATGTGAGTTTGTTTTTTATGAAATTGTACAGGTTATAGTTTTCATTAAAGGTGGAAAAAGTTCTGAAATGATTTATTGTGGTTTAATTTTTTTACTAGACAGAAACCTTGCATTTTAACAGGGGTGTGTAGACTTTTTATATCCACTGTACGTATGGCTGCGTTTCATTTTTTAAACAAACGCTAAAGGGCGGTATGACACCGTTCCTTTTCACGCTTACCAGCTGACCGCTTACCTCCTTGTGGACAACTTTCTTGCTGCAACCAGTTTGTCCCGTTAGCTTGCCATGTTCGTGGGCAGACTTGAGACGCAGAGAGGAGTTGACCACAACGACAGGTTTCAGTTCGGTGAAGAATGGTTCCAGAAAGCAGGTGAGACAAAAACAGAATCCAAAAAATTCAATAAACCAGTAAATAACAAGGTGAGAATGTGGTAAAATCTAAAAACGTGGAACGAGGATTTTTTTTTCTCTCTGGATTGATTTTGAAAATTGTTGGTTGGTTTTAGGGAAGTGTGTGGGTGGGTCAATCGATAAAATTGGTTGGGTTTAGGGAAGGAGGAGGGTGGGTCAGTTGATTGGTCGGTCAGTCAGTCAGTCAAACAGTCAGGTGACAACGGCCTCTGGTGGGTTTACGCGAGAACAGCAGGCACGAATGGCACTCGCGAGAGAAATTTGAGATCTCAGAAAGTGTGCACAGCAGCCTCTCATGAATTCGCAAAAAAAAGTGCAAAAATACGTACCCCCCGAAACCTCCAGAAACGTGTATAGAGGTACAGAGGGAGCCTGGGTTGGTCTTGTCTCAGAGAAATGAAGGATTTATTTTAAAATAAAAACAAAACAAAACTCAAACCTCCCCGTGAGGCAAAATGGCATGCATACACACTCAACTAGACTTAACTTGGTTTAGTTCTTGGCATGACACACTACATTCAACAACTGTTGCATACATCAAAGGTCCCCTTACAGCAGCAAATAAAAGCAAACAATCAGCGACGGACCAGCACAGGACAGAGCACACCAGGAGAATAAATAGGGAAGATAAGCCAATGAACAGACAGGTGGACAGGTGAAAATAATAATACAAACAGGTTAACAAGGTGGGTGGGGCAAGACGTTAGAAAAGAGCATATGGTACAAAAACACAAGCCACGTGCTCACATATAAACAGGATTAAACTTGCAACGGAAGCACGCGGCCACTATGTAAACACAGGGCCACGTGCTTAGACAACAAAAACAAACAGACACCAGACCATGCGCTCACACATGCAACGTGCATGTCATCTCAGCACCATCCAAAACCGAAACCAACTACACTGAGATTCTGAGAATGAAACAGCGCGATGACGACTTAACAAACACAAACACGAGTACAAGGGCGCACGGTTCAAGCACGCCTAGACCTCACGCGCCCACATCAAGCGGCCAATGACGGCACCCATACAAAAACACAATGACAGAAGAAAAGTGCTAGACCCAAGAAAACTCGAGCCGAGCACCACAAACAGGACAAGACAGAGCTAGTGTCTGGACCAAAATAAGAATTCACAATACTGGAGTGGTAGAACCCTGACAGGGGCTGTAAACAATGTATATGGGCTGCATTTAAACAAACAAATTAAATTGAGTAATGTTCAACTTAATTTGTTTGTTTAAATTAAGTCCATATAAATTGTTTGCTGTGTAATAATCAGATTTACCAACAACACGCACTATTATTCATTCATTCATTTTCTTGTCGGCTTAGTCCCTTTATTAATCCGGGGTCGCCACAGCGGAATCAACCGCCAATTTATCCAGCATTTCTTTTTACGCAGCGGATGCCCTTCCAGCCGCAACCCATCTCTGGGAAACATACACACACAATACACACAAATTCACACACTGTGGACAATTTAGCCTACCCAATTCACCTGTACCACATGTCTTTGGACTTGTGGGGGAAACCGGAGCACCCGGAGGAAACCCACGCAACCACGGGGAGAACATGCAAACTCCACACAGAAATGCCAACTGACCCAGCCGGGGCTCGAACCAGCGACCTTCTTGCTGTGAGGCGAACGTGCTACTCACTACGCCACCGTAGCACCCACATGCACTATTAAATAAAGACAAATAAGGGGGGGGCTAGCATTGATTTCACACCAATAGTGTGAACCGCAACTCAGCATTTGGACCATATAGTATGGGCACACTGTGAGCTTACATCACAAAGACATACAGTGTGGTTTATACCTTGATGAAAGCATACAGAAATCACACAGAAATATTAGTTATGCACAAAAAGCTAGGTATTTTGTCTTCTATAATGCTTTGGCTGAGGCAGACCAACTTTAGGCGCCCCAGTGGACTTCTCTCTGGAAAGCAATGACCACTAGTAGCTTAGCATTGAAGTCTGGGTTGTATATAATGTTTCATTAATAGACTGTAGCACAAAACCTACACACAGAAAAATTCCCCTAAGGACTTCTGCGTTTTCATACAGAAGGGATCTTCTCATTAATAGTATCAAATTGAATTTCCGTCAAGGCACCTGCGTCCTTGTTAAGAAGCGAATAGCAAAACTAACAGAACATCATGAACAACAAATTGGAAGGCAGGCACAGACTGAGAGACTGCAAGAGTTATTTGTCTGATGTTATGTAACACAGGGTTTATTTCAATCCTGGTTTATTTTTGTGTCTGGAGAAAGTCTCTGCAAAATGAGAGTGCTGTATCTAAGCACCAGCAACTCGCTAGTGCTGTGAATACAATTCCCTGCAGTTATGTATGATGCAATGACAGTTTATTGAATAAAGCTAAATATAATGAAGTACTTTCATTGAATTTTTGAAATGCAGAGCAGTGCAGTTAAAAAAGAAGCCCATCAATTTCATACTTTAAAGACGTTATCTTTTTCATACCAAATTGAAACATCTGAAACTCCTGAATGTTACTCGTTGCCTCCTCTCTGATGGACTAACCTTTCCATGGCCTTTATTAATAGCTTCACAATCAAAAGACTAATATTCATGCTGACATATGCTAAAGACAGCCATGGCCGCCCAATTCCTCGGGACTCTTTCAATAAGTTAATATTAGAGCCGGAGCCTTGGCCTCATTGTTATTCTACAAGTGCTCTGTGTCTCCCCTCAGTTCAAAACCTGTTCTGATAGGAATCTCCCAGCAATAGCCAGCAATTTCAAAGAAATACAAAGGGAGCTGAGAGAGGAGCGGTGGGCAGCCGAAAGATAGGAGGTTGGAAAAAAGAGGGAGTGAGGAGAGAAAAAATGGCCATCATAGCACCTGGTTTACTTGTCAAATCATATAGCAGATTTTGTTTCATGTGGTTTACAGAAGTTCATAGGAAGGTTGAATAATAGCAGACATGCATGTATGACTGTATCATCTTTTTGGTTTTAGCATGTTAAAGGAGCTACACTGAAGATCAAAATGAAAGAAAATGAGACAAATGCCAAGGTCACTGTTTAGTCATGTTTGAAGCTATCCTGACTAGAGTAAACAAACCTATTATTGAAGCATATATCAAGAGTTAGGCTGCATATATTCCAATGCAGAGAATAACTAACAAACTAGAGATAAAAAAAAGAACATAATGAAAATTTGAATGAGAACACTTTCAGATTTCTCTCGGTTATTGGCATTAATCCCACCCACCTCCGTTCCTAAACCCAACCGATAGTGTTTTTCTAAAGCAATTTAGAAGTTGCAGCTGTGTGATTTCACTATGTTTTCAGCCTGTTGTTTATTCTTTTTTGGTTTTTGGTTTCCCTGTGTCTATAACCATTCTTCACCGGACTTCACTCCGATGCACTCTCAAGTCCATCGGAGTATGCAGCAGCTGGTAGCTCTGAAAGCAACAGAAGCCATCTGTGGAATCATACTTCCCCGTATCATTAATTTTAAAGACAAAATGCCATATGTACCTCTGGCTGCATAATTTACACTCTCCAGAAATGTAGACAGGGGTACATATCCACAATGAGCCTGTGTTGCTTTTAATTATCTATAATTATATACATATATTTTTGAGAATATAGATATATGTGTTATGTGTATAAATATACATTTTTAATATATCTGTCATGTTTTTTCATCCAGGAAAAAAAAAAACATTACATGTGTAATTTACTAATGTGTTATTTACTAGTTACAAATAACAAGGGGTTTAAATTGTAGTTCATTCAAAACTGAAAATACATCCTGTGTACTTACACAAAATATATTTTGTAGAATGTTGGTGTCCAGCATTTATAATATATTTGGAACAACATGTGAGGGAGTAAATTATTGTAATGAATAGAACAGTACAGGGCAATAGGTCAATATACAGGTGAAGTCAAAATTAGAAGTCCTCTTGGGAAATTTTTATTGTTTTGTAAATTTTTAAACTGATTTGTTTTTCTACTCATTTTTAAACATAATAGTTTTAATAAATCTAATAACTGATTTATTTTGTCTTTGCCATTGAGGCAGTGCATATTAATATTTTACTTATTTTGCAAGATACTAGTATTCAGCTTAAAACACAATTTAAAGACCTAACTAGGCAATTAGGTTAGTTAGGTAAGGCATTAGACAACATTGGTTTGTTCTGTAGACAATAAAAATTATTTAATAAGGGGGCTAGAAATATAGTAGTAAAAAAAATAAAAAATAAAAAAAGCTGCTTTTATTTTAGCCAAACTGAAAAAATTAAATAAATGAAAAATCCCCAGAATAAAAAAACACTATAGAAAATACAGTGAACTAAATCCTCACCCTGTTAAATATCACTTGGGAAATATTTGAAAAAGAATACAAGTTTCACAGGAGGGTGAATAATTTTGACATCAACTCTATATTGTATGAATGAAATAAAAGTCTACCGTTTCATATTTTACTGTATCATTTATTTCCTGGTGTCGTGAAATACATAATTTGGATGAGTGTAATTCTGCACTCCACCATGGTGTGCAGGCAGAAACACGAATAGATTGAAAAGAAAGTTGCAAGCTTGAAAGCATGTTTACATCTGGCATTTTATTTAGCAGTATTTTTTCAACCAAGCCTGTAATCATTAAGTTTTTAAAAGTGTTTTATATTCATCATTTTCTCTACATTCTAAATTAAAGTGTCAAAGAAAGTGATTATATATATATATATAT
>CAIGQQ010040079.1:6142777-6161853 GCA_903798035.1 Danio albolineatus | reverse complement strand
ATATATATAACCACACCTGAATAAGTAAGTTTTTGAGCATATACTTTATTTGGCATTGTCAATGGTCATCACGACTGAAACATATGCCTTGTTGTTGTGAACTGCTGGTCTTGTTCTTTTTGATGTTTGCGAGTGTGCTGACTGTTTTTCAGTCATTTCATTATTTTGCTTTAACATTTAAAATGTGGTCATTGTGGTATTTTTAATTGAGAGAATTTACAGAAAAAGGAACTCTATCATGATAAATATCATCATGGAATATGAGATGACTCATTCATTCATTTTCCTTCGGCTTAGTCGCTTATTTATTAAAGGTCGCCACAGCGGAATGAACCAACTACTTATCCAGCATATGTTTGACACAGCAGATGCCCTTCCAGCTGCAACCCAGCACTGGGAAACACCCATACAAGCTCACATTCACACACTCAAACACTATAGCCAATTTAGTTCATCCAATTAACCTATGGGGCAGTGGGTGGCGCTGTTGCCTCAGCAAGAAGTTCGCTGGTTCGAGCCCTGGTTGGGTCAGATGGCATTTCTGTGTGGAGTTTGCATGTTCTCCCCGTGTTGGTGTGGGTTTCTTCTGAGTGCTCTGGTTTCCCCCATAGTCCAAAGACATGCGCTATAGATGAATTGGGTAAGCTAAGTTGTCCACACTGTATGTGTATATATCCTGGTCCTCCAGGTTGGGGGTTGAGCGTTGGGCAAACGACCCACCTTGTAAAAATTGCGGCTAAATATCAACTTTGATATAAACTGCCCTGGGAGTAAGTAAGTAAGTAATTCACTTATAGTGCACGTCTTTGGACTGTAGGGGAAACCCACATCAGAACGGGAAGAACATATAAACTCCACAAAGAAATGATATCTGGTCCAGCCGGGACTTAAACCAACTACCTTCTTGCTGTGAGCCGATAGTGCTAACCACTAAGCCACAGCCCCATATGAGATGACTTGTAAAATGATGTGAGATTTTCATCATATCACCCAGCCTTAATAATGATTTTTTTTTCAGAACTATCCATTTAAAACTCAATATCTGAGCCATTTGGTTTGATGGAACCGATTCGGATCATCTTGACATAAGGCAAAGCATCAGATGTTGCATGGTTTCATGCAGTGACTCATCAGAAATAGAGGAGATCAAATTTGGATTAAAGAGAGAGAAATAAACCCTCTCAAAGCATTAGCAGCAAAGCTTGAAGTAATATTAAGATGACTCATATGTCTGTTGTGCCTCCTCCTGGCACGATGCAAAATTGTTGTGTTTTTAATAAACACCCCATCAGATGTGCTAAACTGATGGAAAAGACTTGATGTTTTCAGTTACTGCACTGTGCATCAGACCAGATCAAATCTCATACTAGTAGTAAATAAATAAATAAATAAATAAATAAACCCTTAAGTGCATATTAATATATATCGTCAGGATCTTCTGGTTGCTCAATGTTTTTCGCAACACAGGCTCATTCTGAAGACGTAGCCCTATTTACATTTCTGGAGATCGCGAATTATGTAGCCTGGGGTGTGTATGGCTGCATTTCGTCTTTAAAACAAATGCTAAGGGTCGGTATGATGCTGTTCCTTATCGCACTTACCAGCTGACCTTTTACCTCCATATGGACAGCTTTCCTGCTGTTACCAGTTTGCCCAGTGGCTCGCCATGTACGTAGGCAGACATGAGATGCTGAGAGAGGTTGACAATGATGACAGGGTTTGAGTCCGGTGAAGAATGATTCCAGAAAGCAAGTAAGACAAAAACAGAATCCAAAAAGTGCAATAAACAAGTATATAACTGGGTGAGAATGTGGTCTAATCTGAAAACGTGGTAAAAATCAGGAGAGGTCTTTTTCTGCATTGCTTTTGAAAACTCTAGGTTTAGGGAAGTGGGCCCACCCATCAATCGGTGCTTTTGAAAACACAAATAGTTGGGGTGAGGGAAGGAGGAAGGTGGGTCAGTCGATCAGTCAGTTAGTCAGTCAGTCAGTCAGTCAATAAGTCAGTTAAACAGTCAATTGACAGTGGCCTCTGGTGGATTTACACAACAAGAGCGGGCACGAATGGCACTAGAGAAATGTAGGATCTCAAAAAGTATACACAACAGACTCTGGTGGATTCGCGAAAACAAAAACTGCAAAAAACATAGTTCCTGGGATGTATTTGGTGCTCTCCAGAAATGTTTATAGAGGCACGTTTTCAGAATGAGCCTGGGTTGTTTTTTCTTCCTCTTTTGGAAAGTCAAAATACTAATGTGATTTTTTTTCTTACTTGTGCTTTTGCAACAAATGGGAATGCAAACAAACAAACAAACAAACATACAAACATTTATATCTGTTCCCACAATAGAAGATCTGTTGTAAAGTAACTTATTTAAAATAATTGCAAATAATATTTTTATTATAAAATATGCACACACATTTTCCACGTTGTCATGTAACTTACGGAATCAGTTGCATCCCTTAACAAGCTTTTCATACAGTAATTCCTCTCCTGTGGCCTGATGCACTAATATTTATTTGTTTCATGAATACCATAACTGACTCATAATGTTCATAATACATAATACTCCACTTACATACTGTAACATCCCCAGCTCGTCACTCATCATCACCTCATTCATGACAATAACAGAGACCATCCTCCAGCCGTGCACCATCACCAGCCTATTAGCCACCACCTATAAAAGCCCCATTCTGTCACTAGCCCTTCGTCGGGTAGCATCTATGGACACGTTCATCCTTGCCTGTTCCTCACCTCGCCTTGGACACCCTCCTGTGCTCCTTACCTATCTCCTCCATCATTGCTCCAATCAGGGAAGTGACTTTCATGTACTTTGATTTATACCTCTCCTGAATGGATCCTTAACTCCTTGCCTCTGTCCAAGTTACAAGCCTCTTCTAGTGTTATACTTGAACCAGTTAATAAATACTGCTTTTTGTATATCTTGACTCATCGCCTTCTGAACGTGACACATACATGTACTGTTTTTTATTTATTTTTTGGCTTGTATGAAACAAACTTAATGTACAGTTATAAAAATCTGTCTGCATCCAGTATTTACACATACCCATAGTGTTTAGCTACAAAACAAAATACTTTGAGCTTCAGACCACTGAAGCATACCAGCCTTAGAAATCACCATACTAACAACAACCAAAAGCAGTGCATAATGGAGCATTGCAGAGCATTTCAAGAATACCAAACTCTAGGGCTAACAACTTAGCCATATATCTGAGTATAAGAGGCGACTTGTCACCCTTTGTGTTCATGATGGTTACAGCCATGTACTAGGCACTGTTAACTGTGTATCTTAGGATTAATAAACTGACGTATTGAGATGCAGCTCTGTCCTTGTTCACCCAGCTGCATATCTCTGTTGATATGGCTGGCTGCCTCTATAAAATAATGTGAGCGTTGTTACCTACAATTTCACTGCTCTGAGACGCAACTGACTCTTGAAATTGAAGTCTCCCTAAAATATAGATGGCAGATTTTCCCTCAAGATCTTGCTGTGCTTTTTTAAATATCACGCACATCTAATAGCTTATTTTCTCAAATAGAATAAATAAAAACATGAATCACAAGAAGGCAAATAATTTCATACTGCTAATTCACACATGCCCACTTGTCTCACAGCTTTAATCATCGGTGCTTTAGCGTATGTTTTACTTCAGTGATGGCGAGGGATAAAAGATGTCACTCTTGTAATTGTGAGGACATAGCTGGTTGATTCAAGGCTTTGAATCGATGGGGCTTGAATCAATCTGCAAATGAGCATGTGTGCAAAACAAGCAAAGCCTATGGAAGGGACCTGGGATGATCGATGTCTCCAGAGACGCAGCTCAGCGAGAGCTGAATACCCTGATTTTCCACTGCTAGGCATTGACGAAGCGTAGCTGAAAATGCATTGTGATTACCCCCTTAATGTATCCCGACGCCTGGCCCATTCCCTCAGATTCCTTTCTTTTAGCCAAGCAGGAGATGACCGCCATCAGACCTTCATTACAAACACACACACACACAAAAAAAATCACAAATCCAGCTGTATTTTCATTGCTAACCTTGTGTGACTCATTTCAAAACTTTTCACTGTGGCTCAAATGTAGTTCTACAAAAAGTGCTGATGCAAAATTGGAAAAAATAATATGTTCCTCCAGTGCACAGGGACTGAGTCACAGAGTCACCTAGAATTTACATAACAAAACATGGGAAACATTCATTCATTTATTTTCTTTTCGGCTTAGTTCCATTATTAATCTGGGTCCACCACAACGGAATGAACTGCTAACTTATACAGCATATGTTTTGTGCAACAGATGCCCTTCCAGCTGCAACCCATCTCTGGGAAACATGCATACACAATCATTAACATACACTATGGCCAATTTAGTTTATTCAATTCACCTACTGTATACCGCATGTCTTTGGACTTGTGGGGGAAACCGGAGCACCTGAAGGAAACCCACACAAACATGGGGTAAACATGCAAAGTCCACACAGAAATGCCAACTGACCCAGCCGAGGCTCGAACCAGCGTCCTTCTTGCTGTGAGGCGATCGTGCTACCAACTAAGCCACCGTGGTGCCCACATGGAAACACTTTAGTTTGAATAACAAGTAACACTTTTAACTACTGGCTTATTACATGCCTATTATTAGGATATTAATTATTTATAAGTACTTATGAAATATGAGCTTATTCTACATCCCTAATCTTATCATATACCATAAATCAATTTCTCACATAACTATTTTTATTTACTAACCCTGCCCACGGCAACCTCAAAACATTATAAAATTCTGAGTGTGTCTCACACATGAGTGGACTTGACAAACCACCTGTAGAAAACACACTGTTTCAGCTCTCTGACACTTTAACGATACTTGCACCAGTGTTGCACATGTGGACCAGACACATTCTTACAATCACTCCATATCTAAAAAAAAAAAAAAAAGCTCTGAGCATTTATGAAGTGTGCTTCAAACAGGTGAGTGGGCTTGACAAACCACCTGTAGAAACTCTTCTCTCTCTCTTAAAAAAATAAATAGAAAATACACTCCCCCGCCTAACTCTAGCACTTGATTCTCTGAGCACTAACAGTTCCTTCGTATAACTAACACATCCTGTGCCTATTGCCTCTTCTTGTTGAATTGCTGAATGTCTTCTAAAGTATCTGCTAAATGACTAAATGTATTAAGTAGCAGCTAATTAGTAATCTTTTGCCATAAGAGTATTAGTTAATGGTTTGATAATAGCATTAGTGCAATAATAATAGCAAATAGCGAAAAGCAAAAGTACAACAATAATAAAACGTTTTACCAAACCATTGTTAGATAACTGTGTTTCTCTAAATTTCTGAGCAAACTGTGTAATTTTGGAAAACACTGTTGGTTTCTTAAACTTCCATGCAATGCAGCATAATTGTATTATTTGTTTAATGCTAATATTGTTTTGCTGTTTGCTAATGTATGATATTGTTTTTCATTCTCACACTTTGTTAATGTGTTGTGTTGATCATGTGTTGATGTTCACAGTCCATCTATCTACTTTATGATTTCCCATTGTCTCAGTGATTGATGGCTGTGTGTTCAGCAATGAGCTCTATATGCTTATATATAAAAACAATTGTATATAATGACTGCTAGATTTTCTTTTCAGAGAAAATTATTTGATTCATTATAAAGAATCATAAAATCATGTGTAAAAAATAGCTTTTGCCAAACAATCAGATCTATTGTTAAATCAAGTAGAATATTTAAAGATAATTAAAGGGGTTCTTTATTAACCCTTTGAACAGGACAATCCCACATCTGGGATTGTTATGGAATTGCTATTCCTTTATTTATTGTTATGCCACTGGAAGTCCATGGAGTGGAATGTACAGAATTTAGCCACACACTGCCTAATTGAAGCTTGATAAGTTGCCATGGAAACTAAAAGGCAATACAGTTCTAAGAGTTCATTCACACAGACTGCGTCTTTGCGTAAAGCACCTCCTCTGCCATGTTAATGTCTAATAAAACAGTCAATGATGTTCACAACTTGCTATTGTAAACCGATGCACTGTTATACTACACTATATATATTGGAGCACCGATTTGAAATCAACACTGATGATTTGTGCTGCACATAGAAGTTGAAAATATTTTAACTTGACTCATTATCTTAAAATGTGTGAGGTGCTGCAAAAGATGTGAGACGTGAGCATAACAGTCACAGGCAAAAAAAAAAGATAAAAAAACAATGAAATGGTAATTCAAGTTCCATTGAAATGGAAAAATGCATTGTGTGAATGGCCACCAAAGCTTCTAAAATAATTCATTCCAGGGAGGCAGATTTTCTTAAATTTACCAATGAAAAGGTTCAATATTTGGACAACTACATTGTGCATGATATTCTTTTTATTAAGACTTGTTAATAAGAGTTATTTTTACCATGTAGTTAAGAAAACTATGACGTTTCATTTTTTTTAAAAAAAGCAGGATTATTTGTTTTCATATACAATTCAATTCAATTTACAATGTTTATTTACAATAATTGTTGTTTTAAAGCAGCTTTACAAGGGTGCACATTGTATTACCATCAAATTAAGTTAAAGTTATAAGCAAATACAAGTTATTATATATAGACATAGTTAACATGTAGGAGATGTCTATATGTACATATAAGAGTATTTGTGTATTAATGTTGTACTAGAAGTCCTTGATGTTTGGCATCATCTCTTCACCTGGTCTTCCTACCCATGCAATATTCTACCAGTATCCACAGGTACCATTTCTCAGTTTGCATAACTCTGGGTGCAGCATTTCTCATACACTACAAAAAGTCCTGCTATCATCTACTTAAATTATGGATCTCTTTTACACTTCAGTATTAAGTAAATCTTAAAGTTGTGAATCTCCTAAAAAGTAAAAGTTCCAAATAATCAGCTAAAGTATGTTTATTGACTGTGTCATTGTTGTGTATTAAACCCAATACAAATGTAAAAATAAAACAGCAATTTGTGTCACAGATTTTAAGAGTTTATTTGTTTTTCAGTTTTATTTTTTGTGGTGGGTGGGTAATTGTTTAGACTTCAAAAATGTGGTTTATTTACAAAAGGTGGCAACTTTTGAAAATTCATTCAGGGATTCAGAGATGTGTGCAGCAGGATGTAAGGATCCATGTATTAGCCCAACGACGAAGCTAACAGCATGGGTGAAGTTAAATGCTTGTAAGCCTTTTAGCACATGTGAAGAGAAATATTTAACGTATTTTAATTTAGTTTCCAACTCCGAATTTAATCTGACTCCAATTTATTATAATTTGAATGCTCATACCTAAAGAGAGTTTGATTTAGCCACTAGATTATATCATATTAAGTCAGTGATTGTCAGCAAATATGAGAGTTTAAATAAGAATTGTATTTATTTGTCGGGCAAAGATTTTCCATTCCAATTCACATAATTATACACAATATGTGCCAATTCAGATTGTACAACAGAGTTAAAGATTAATACCTGGCCATGTAGAAAGACATCGCAACATATAAGCTCTGGAACAGAGCCCAGAAACTTGTACGTTGCAACGGGGTCTTCTGGTTAAAGAATCCCCCGATCTGTACAAAACCTTAACCTTAAATACCCAACAGGGCGTCACAGTGACCCTTGCCTAGTGTATTGATGTGTTAATCACCTCTGGAGGGGGAGCATCTGGCAGAGATTTCATCAAAGTCAAAACCAAATTCAACAAATACCAGTGAAATATTACAATGACATTAAGACCACTTTACCAATCACACAGAGACATTTAAAATGATACCAAACATGAATATAAAGCTACAAGATGCACCGTATTAAAACCTTGAACAGTTTATGTGAGATGTAAATGGTCTGAATTTGATTTGAATAGAACAGATGAACAGCTGGTCTTCTGATCTTCTTAGATTAGCCGGTTCATTGTTTTAATGCTTGACCATCCTCGTGGTTTTGTCTCGTGGAATTCCATAACAATTTTCAGGGTTTATTATCATGGAGAGACATAGCCAATTCTTACAAGGATCACCAACAAGAATAGCTTTACCATGGACATTTATTCTGAAATCTACTACTGACTCTGATGTATGTCTTTGTTAGAAAAAAACTTTTCTAACAAAACATAAACTATGACTTTTGCCTCAATAAAGGCCTAATTTGCTGCATATCAATAGTTAGCATGGTAGTAGTTAACTTTAGGTATTAGGTTGGATTAGGAATGTGGAATATGATCATGCAGAATATTTATAAAACAAAAATTAATAAACAGTCAATATGTTAGTAATAAACAGTAATGCTTATTCAAATAAGCAACTAGTTAATATTAAGCATTGCTCTCTATAATAAAGTACAACAAACTCCGGTGTATATAGCTGCCTATGAACTCTTTGCATTTTACAGTATATATTTTACAACTGTTTTTACTAAGCTGCTGCTGTTTATTAAATAGTTTTTTTGAAAATATTTTCAATAATAATACTGTTTTAATAAAACAGCATGTGGTATAGTGATTTCAGTGCATTCAGTTACCTCCTCAAAGAAAAAACTATTGAGGTTGTTTCTTTTTATTTACACACTCGTTGAGCTGTTACATAAATGCAATATCACTCACATCTATATTCCATTACTTTTATTCATTTAACAGTTGTGTGTGTTTGTTTAATCCAAAGCAACATACATGACTATAATAGAAGCTGAGTAATACGCAGCCGGTAATGGGTTCTATTTCAAACATTGCTCAGACACATTTAATGATGTTCTGCTCTTTAGTCATTACTATTAAACATAAAACACAGCATTCGCAGAACAAGACAGGACACAACATGACACATAGAGTCCGACTATACTGTCAGCACCATTGTTACCTCACTCTTCATATGCGCCCACTCCAAATCCTCTAAAAACTGCGAGAGAAGGTTATGTGCTTGAAATCAATAAGAGCAACTTATGCTCCAAAGTACCTGCATACACATAGTCAATTTAGGTGGCTTTGGTTCACTGCGCTTCTGCTCACCACTAACAGATTTCCCTGTTTCATTTCAGCCCACGGCAGACACTTTCAGCCTTTTGATAAACAGGTTTTGTGGTCTCATAACGTCCTCACCAGGATATTCAGGTCATTAGCCACATTCCTCTCTCTTGGATTCATTCAACAGTGCAATTTTCCTTAGAGAACAAGAGAGAGAGAGAATTAGTCGTCCATCTTGATAGATGGTGCTCGGTGGGAGCAACGCACAAAGACAGCAAATTACGCTTGACCCCTGATTGCCTGCAATACGGCCCTGCTGTTTTCAACAAGTGCCCAACATTTTCTCTCATCTGTGCAGTTTAGGACCCCTATGCAGCCAAAATCAAACGGTTTTTAGCTTGGATCAATACAGAATCCAAAGACATATTTGGAGTAAGTTGTTTGTCCAAAATGCCACATATATATACACAGTATGATGATATTGGGCTGAGTATTGATACAGATCTCAGTGTAATGCTGTAGGTAATGCTGTAGGTATAGAGTAAACCATCTTACTCTGTAGTAGTGCTGCACATTATATCATTTCAGCATCGATATCACAATGTGCAAATCCACAATAGCCACTTCACAGGATCTGCCATGTCAGTTCAGTTTTATTTTATTCATCCCTAAGGAAATCTGAGTGGGATTATAGCTGACCAAGGAGCGCAGTTCAGGACATTGTGGAGTCACTGCAAAGTTTAACCTCAGTGAAAGTTGTTCATTTGCTTTGTTTTTAAGGCGTGTGACGTAAGGCATGTGTTAACAGATTAATTGTGTTACATTATTATAAGATGAAGACTAGTGTTATATATTTTTATTTGATTGTTCATTTTCTGTACCTGAATAAAGTTAGGCTCTCTAGAAATGCATAAAGCACTGTGTGTTTCATTTATACAGTGGCCGAGAGAGCTTAATGTGCTGTAGTTTCAGAAAACACAATACAATCACAAAAGCTTGAGCAAATTATGAAAAGATATGTATCGGTTTGACAGCTGAAAATTCTCACAACACAAACAAATTAAGAAAATAAAAAACATGCAAAAAGCAAGGGATACAATGAAAATGTTTCAAGGGGACCCAAAAATATGACTGATCTTGTTGGGATTTGCTTGTGCCCTGACTATTACTCAGTGTAAGTGTAGGTGATCCTTAAAAGGTGAGTTTTTTGTTTATTTTAACATCCTGATTGCACAATTCCCTTGCCTTTTGTATATTATTAGCCTAAATAACCGTAATCTAAATAGCCAGTTACATCATGTTTTTTTTTTTGCAACACAGGCTCATTGTGGATACATACCCTGTCTACATTTCTGGAGAGCGCAAATTATGTAGCCAGAGGTACGCATGATTATGAGTTTACATCTTTAAAATGAACAATACAGGGTGGTATTATGCAGCCTACGGCTTCTGTTCCTTTTAGCGCTACCAGCTGACTACTTACCTCCGTACGAACAGCATTTCTGGTGTTACCAGTTTGCCCAGTAGCTCGCCTCATAAGTAGATGGATTTGGGACACAGAGCTGAGTTGACTGTGATGATGGGGTTTGAGTCTGATGAAGAACGGTTACAGAAACCAAGTAAAACAAAAGCAAAAATTAATAAATAAATAAACAAACAACAGGGTGAACGTGGTGAAATCACGTGGCTGCGACTGCTTTTCTAAATTGCTTTTGAAAACACTATCAGTTGGGTTTACGGATGGTGATGGGTGGATCAGTCGGTCAGTCATTCAGTCAACAGCAAGCTGGCATGGTCAGCTGAAGTGTATATTGGTGGATTCATGCAAGAAGATGACGCGAGAGGACATTTTCTTAAATTGCAGTGCGTTAAGCTCTCTGCCATCGTAGATTTACGTAGATTAACTGTCCTGCAAAATCCTCTCAATCAATTTCAAATTATGAATTCTTTTCAAGTCATCTGGTGAACTTATACTCATGTCACAATATATATAGCAGAAAAACTAAATATTGAAATGTCTTTTTTTTTTCAGTGCCTACTTTGTACACTGTAAAAAATGATTTGTTCACTCAACCTAAACTCGGTCTTGGAGGGCCGGTGTCCTGTAGAGTTTAGCTCCAACACTAATCAAACACACCTGAACGTGCTAATCTGTCTTCAAGATCACTAGAAATCTATAAGCAGGTGTGTTTTGGCCCGTTTCCACTAAGTGGTACAGTACGGTACGGTACGGGTCACCTTTATCAGGCTTGCGTTTCCACTGCTAAAGGGTACTGTTTTGGTGGGCGTGGTGTACGACAGAGTTTCAATCGACGTCATTTTCGCTGGAGGAAAGGTTTACAGTAAAGCTTTACAGGTTGTTCACAAATCATAGGAGAAGCACTTCTCACAAAACAGAGGCTTTATTATACACATACAAACTGCTGTATAAATGTTCATTACTGACCTTTCTACGAACATGATCTGATTATAACTAGATCAATAATGCGAAATAGCCTACTGTCCGCGATTATATAAAATAAATAAATAAATGCAGCATATATGAACACATACAGCCCCTTACGGTCTCAGATATGATCAATTACAGAAAAACTACACACAGCAGACATTTATGCCTTATTTAGGTTCAAAAACAATACAAAATATAGCCAACAGTTGGTGCAAACCTCTCATCTGTATCTTTAATCTTCACCAGCACCTAGCCTCTCGTTAGAGAGTAATTTCGTCATCCCGAGTTCATAGTCCAGGTTAATAGTCAATAGTCCAGGTTAGTACTGCAGTTTCTTCATGTTGAAACATTTCAAATATTGATGCGGGCGCAGGTGAGTAAGCGAAACCACTCGTGCTTTAGACTGGCTCGTAAAAACTATGGGGCACAGCGGAGAATCTGCTCTTCTTCTTGGCTTTGTGGCTGTTCAAGATGACGACAATGTTTGTTTGAGCTCGGGTCGACCATGGCTCGTTATTTATATTATTTCGGTGTATTGTCTCTCGGCTGTGTTTTAAATTTGGCTGGTCCTTTGTTTTCATTCTGGCTTGTTGCATGGGCAAATGACGTATCTCTGTAAACCAATAGTGTTCAGCTGCGCGTCTAGGTCCGCCTTTTAGTCAACCTTTGGTACCCTTGTTACCCTTTGCAAAGGGTGATAAAAAGTGGTACGTTACGGTTCGGTATGCTTTTAGACAGTGGAAACGGCCTTAAAACCGTACCGTACTGTACCACTCAGTGGAAACAGGCCATTTGATTAGAGTTGGAGCTAAACTGTGCAGGACACCGGCCCTCCAGGACCAATTTGCCCACCCCTGCATTAAAATCTATATAAAAATACTTGTAGTAGATTAGAAAAGAACTATTTCTATACACATATCAAGATATTGCAAATTCAAACCTAACAAACTTTACTAAGCTTTATAAATGTAGCCAAGCTCCACATGTATTAGCAACAGACTATTCAGCTTTAGAAACATTTATACTGGGAACAATACACTGACGATCAGTTTATATGCGTCATTTTACAAGTTATAGCACAAATTTGAAGAAGCATTACTTACCAAATGTGATGACTGACAATTGAAAATTTGTTAAAAGTATCCCATGTGTTTGATTTCTTCTGGTGTTTAACTGGCTATTGGCAAACTGAATTATTGGTCCATATTCCGCCACCTTCTGGATTGGAAGTATGGGGCGCAACTTAAAGGATGCTGCTTCAGCATATGTTTTTATTAAGTCAACAAAAACATTATTACAAACTAGTTGACACAGCGAAAACTTACCAGGTTTAGTTGAATTACCAACTTTGTTGTTTCAACTTACAAAATCATGTTGAAATAAATGTACTAAAATGTAGAATCATTTATTAGAGTGAAGCTCTCACTTGTGGCTTTACGCCTTGCTAGGTTTTACCCTTCAAATTGCATTCATGGCATAATTTCAACATGGTACATTGGAGATTTTGGTCCATATTGACATTACTGCATCATGCAGCTCCTGCAGATTTGACTGCTGCTCATCCATGATGCAAATTCACCATTTCAGCACTTCCCATGTGCTCTGCTGGATTGAAATCTGGTGACTGTGCAGGCAATTTTTGTATACTGAAAGCACTGTCACATTCAAGAAACCAGTTTGAGATGATTTGAGCCTTGGAGAGTAATCCTACTCGAAGAAGCCATCATAAGATGGGTACCATGGTCATTAAAGGATGGACATGGGCAGCAACAAACTGTGGCTGTGGTCTCTCAAGGACGCTCAATTGGTACTAAGGTGTCCAAAATGTGCAAAGAAAAGACAGCCCACACCATAACACTTTTCAGGCAGGATGAATCATGCTTCATATTGTTCACACCAAATTCTGGCCCTACCATTCGAATGATGCAGAAATTGAGACTCATCAGAGCAGGCAATCTCTTTCCAGTTTTCTGTTTCCCAATTTTGGGTGAGCCTTTGTAACAGAAATTGGGCTACAATTTACAAAGCATAGATCTCAGATCCTGGCCAACTGGAAAGTGACTGGAAACTTTTAACTTTTAGCTAAGAAAGGTTCAACTTTAGACCAAAACTTTAGACAATCCAAAAGAATTGAATCCGACAGCAGATCTGATTACATGTACTCTAATCATTGCAATGTTATTCAAATATATGTTCTATTCTGATTAAAACTTTTGTACATGTGCTCTGCAAATGTGTATGCTAGTATGTTTTCTAAATACAAATATGAATACTGTATATACAGATAGGCTATGTGTGCAACAAGGTGAATAGCATCATAAAATGTTTGCATTTATAAAAAGGATAATGCATATAAGCAGTACACTGGTGTCACAGAGGTTTCTGAATACTATTGACGAAGCAGGGAAATTCAAGTATTTCATATATATATATATATATATATATATATATATATATTTATGATTAATACATTTATTTTGTTTTTTTTTTTTGTTTTTTTGCTGTTGGACCGGATGACAAAATAAATAACCACCATTTCCAATCTGATTAAAAATTTAATTTGGATCCAGCTCAATCAGATCAAACTAAATCGAATCGTGTTTAAATGATTGTATTTGAAACTGTCTGAACTGTCAATCCGATAACAAACCGATTATTTGGGTGCATGTAAATGTAGCCACAGTGCCATGAGAGCATGTGAGGATGCAGTGGAGAAGGCCTACTAACAAAAGAGCCTTAAGCATGCTGAACTGGCAGCCGAGGTTGAACTACGTGGCTGGAAAACTAACAATTTCTCAATGTCCAATGTCTATCAAGGCTTTGTAGATCTGCCATCAATATTTTTAGAAACTCAAGGTCACGCCCAACAGAAAACTCTCAAGACCCTCTCCAGTCGTCTTCTGCTACAGCCCATACTGTATGCTTCAAGCTTTGACATTTTGAGTGTTCACATGAGCTTGAACCAATGTGGCTATTCTTCTCTGACCTCTGGAATCAACAGGGCATTTCTGCTGCACAGAACTGACACTCAGTGGAAATTTTCTTTTTAAAGCATTCTCTGTAAACCCTAGTGATGGATGTGTGTGGAAACCCCAACAGATCAGCCGTTTCTGAAATATTTAGACCGGCCAGTCTGGCAACAACAACTATGCCAGCTTCAAAGTCATTGCAATCACCTTTCTTCCCTGATCTGATACTCTGTTTGGACTCCAGTGAATCATATTGACCAAGTTATTGACCATATATAAAATGTTTTTTTATTACACATATATTCAAACATGGGAGACACGGTGGCTCAGTGGTTAGCACTGTCACCTCACACCACAGCAAGAAGGTCGCTGGTTCGAGTAACGACTGGGCCGGTTGGCATTTCTGTGTGGTGTTTGCATGTTCTCCCCGTGTTGTTGTGGGTCCAAAGACATGCAGTATAGGTAAATTAAATCAACTAAATTGGCCGTAGTGTATTTGTGTGAATGAGTGTGTATGGATGTTTCCCAGTACTGGGTTGCAGGTGGAAGGGCATCCGGTGTGTAAAACATACAGGAAAAGTTGGCGGTTCATTCTGCTCTGGCAACCCCTGATAAATAAAGGGACTAAGTCGAAGGAAATTGAATGAATGAATAATCAAACATGTATTACCAAAATGTTCCTGCAAAGCATATCAAATAATTTTCATTTGCATGTGATCTATCTATCGGCCTGTCTGTCTGTGTAAGACTGCAAATATGATCTATATTTTTGAATAAGTGAGACTATTCATTTATTGGTACTTTAGTACAGTAAACAATTCTCACTATTAACTAGTTGATTAGCATGAATATTATTAACATATTGTCTTTATTAGTACTTATAAAGTACATTTTCTGCATGCTATTAATCTACATCCCTAATCATACCCAATATCTTACCCCAACTACTACCATACTATTAATAAGTTGTTTGTTGAGCAAAATAGAGACTTGAACCTTAATATGAAGTGTGACCCATTTATTTATTTGTCTTTGTAATATATGACAGTGGTTCCCCGCTATCACTTCAATTAAATCCCTGGACATCATCAAAGCAACTTCTCTAACCCTTACTATTCATGTGTTCAGAGTTCCACTTTAGACTCATAAAAAATAGCATATATTTGCTTAAACTGTATTTTTGGCTTCATTAACAATTGTCTATTGCTCAGTATGATATCTTTTTTATGTTTGTGGCCATTTTTGCCTCCTTGACTTTCATTATAAAAACATTGTTGGATTGCAAAGCCATGACACCATATAATCATGCTTGATACAATTTGTAATTGTAACATTAACCCAGTCAGTTAAAAAGTTTCTGGCTTTAAAGGGCACCAATTTTACCCCCATTTCAAGATTTAGGATAAGACTGTGGATGTGTCTATAAAGTTTCAGCTTAAAATACCTATAAGATTATTTATTATATCTTTCTGTATATTGAAAATTTGAGCTATGACATTGTAGCTGTTGCCTGTGCCTTTAACGCAAATGAGCTGGTTTTCCCCACCTATCCCCACGTGTGTGTGTGTGTGTGTGTCAGAGCCACAGAGTTCACTCTGATGGGTGTAGCCTTCACCTGCTGTGTCTCACGTAAATAAACAGCACAGTGACAGACAAGAATGAAGCAGATCTCTCTTACTACATTAACTTTCCCAACAGTTATTTGATGTATTTGTTGTGGAGTTCATTCAAGCCTTTTCTTTGAGGCAGAGCCCGTCGCCTTTTTAATGCCCCTAGGGCTGGGCTTTGGACCAATTTTCACGTCATAGCTCGCATACATATCAGGCTTTGGGCCTGCTTTATAAAAAAAACTAAAAACAAAAACAAAAACAAAAAAAGTTTAATGACATCTAATGCATAGCATCCAGAAGCTCCAGTGATGCCTTGCGTATAGAGATTTCCAGCCTTGTGAAACTATGAAAAACGCTAGAGGAAACGCAAACTTCTGGTCAACTTTTCAAATAGTGACAACTTGAAATGATAAGCCACCAGGTTATGCACAATGCACAACTAAAGTAAAACCACTGTGGACAACATACCGCATGTATATCGATGTGATTTAAAGTACTTCTTACATTTAAAAAAAAAAAAAAAAAAAAAAACTCCAAACATTTCTCTAAATTATTCTGATAAAAAAAAAAAAAACACGAAATGAAATGAAAAAAAAAACTACTTTCTAGTAAGTACAAATCTGGTCTATTTTAATGGCTGTAACAGTATAAGCTGTTTGGCGGGGAAAAAAACGGGCTTCGGGTCGGACTCGAGCCAAAAATGTTGATAAGTTGTTGGGCAAGGGCCGGGCTACAGCATGTACGTCTCAGGCCAGGACCGGGCTTAGATTTAAGGCCCGTGCAGGGCTCTCATGCAAAGGTCTCTCTTACACTCTTTCTCAGACACTGTATACGCCAAAAACTAGGCTTTTTTGCACTGTAACTGTTTATCAATTGTAAAACAAAACAAAAAAAATAATAATAATGCAAATTTGTACCTCTAACCAACAGGGAAAACCAGCAACAATCAAGAATGCATGATTATGTCATGGCTTTTTTACTCAAAAATGTCTTTATAATGGAAGTCAATGGGGCTAAAACAGCCACTAACATAGCAAAAGTGTAGTAAATCTGCCCATAGCCTATTGTTCAGTTTTTGAACAATTCCAAAGCATTTTTCACAAAATATGTGTCAAAATAAGAATTGTCACCTAAAAATCTTTCCATTTGCTGAAACACAGAGAAAGTTGGGGCCAAATGAAAACTCAAAATCACCCCAGAGTGGTTGAAAGCATCCCCAACAGTACACAGGGGTTAATGCTCTACTGTATCTGGCAACTTTAAAAGGACACCACAACAAAATAGGACAGCCATACTGATCATGGAGGACATTTTTTTTCTTTCAGCATAAGTTGCATTTCCATTTAAGCCGGTAATGGTCTACGGCGGTTTTTAAAAGACATGCGTCAGAGATTTGCTCAAATTTAGACTGCACAGAGTAAGCTCTTACAGTAGGAGTCTGCTCAATATTTAGAAGCAATTCCCTCAGAGGTGTTTACTGGAGCAGCAGCATATGGAGGGATGATGAGAGCAGCCACTGAGGAGGTCTGAATCACCCGAGCTCAACTCAGACCAGCCCGTGGCTTCAAGCAGCTTGTGAATTACAGGACCTCTGAGAATAACGGTCATTCAAAGGGACAGACAGGCAGAAGCAGAACAAAATGGATGGGAGCAAAATATAGCTACACGGATTCCCTCAGATAACGGAGAGTTTCTGTAAGTCCCGACTCTGGCGCAATGCACTTGTTTTCATATTCCACTGACTCTCAAGCTGATAAATGCAGACTTACTAAAAATGGCTAATGCAAACATGTTTGAAGTTGCAGAGGGCACTTCCGCAAGATATCTTGTCAAGGCTGATGGGACAACACTGCCATCTCATGGTCATACTGCATGACAGTACTAGATCTATGAATATAATTTGAGGCTTAAACATCTGGCTGGTACAAACAGTTCCATATGATTTTTTTTTCCTTGTGAAGCAGATCAAAATATGAAGACTGAATTAGCAGCTGCTGAAAAAAACGTAACTTGCATTCTGCGGAAAAATAACTGTAGATTATATGAAAATGGTAATAAAATGTCAATTGTAATACTATTTCAAAATTGCAGTCTTTTCAAAATATTATTGTAATCTAAGTGCAGCTTTAGTAATATATATTTGCAAATGTATTACACAAATAATCTTGCTAAGCCAAGATTTGATGTAAAGTGCATATCACAATACTATTATTAATACCAGTTTTCTTTTTAAACATGCTTATTTACAGGATATAAAAATTGAAGCCAATACATATACCGATTTAACTGCATATTTAAAGCAATCATAGCCATTTGTATTAAAATCAAGCAGTTGCAATTAATGCTAATTATGACATTATGATGCCATTGTTCCCAAGCATCAAAATATCCTAACAAAAACATGACATTCATTAGCACCAGAACGATAACCTTTCTAATCTGCGTTCTAACATTTAATTCTGACATAAATTGACATTTAACTTGGCTTGCAAAATTATATTGTTGTGGAAGTAATTAAAACCAAATTTGATGACTTTGAAAATGTTTTATCTTAAATGACAAACAATTGTACAATTATCATAAACACACACTTATCAATTATGCAGACTCAAACAATGCCTTTCTCCTCAGTGGGAAAAGCAGAAGGATCCAGGCCACTCTGTTTCATCTGCACAGCAATGTCAAACAAGTAGTCATAACATTCACACCTGGAAAACAGAGATGTAAAAGATCAATAATGTATGTTTCCACAAAATACAGGACAAGAGGTGTGCATTGAATTCCTCAGCTCACATCGTCTTTGCTTTCTCCCAGGTCTCTCCCCAGACGTAGACCCCGTGTCTGCGAACGAGGACAGCGCAGGAGTCAGGGTACATGTCCATGGCTCGGGCCATGCGCTCCTTCAAGTCTTTCTCCTCTGGGGTGTTTTCAATTATTGGAACAATTAGAGTGTCGTCATACCTAAGTAAAAACAAAGACAATAAAAGAAAAGATATTAGATGCTGACAAATTTTACTTTCAGTTTCTTCTTTCTATATATATGCATGTATAAGCAATATCACA
>CAIGQQ010040079.1:6107000-6121821 GCA_903798035.1 Danio albolineatus | reverse complement strand
AATTACAGAAATATACCGTAAAATAACTGATATTAAATTACAGAAATTTCCTTAAATTTACATTTCTGGTAAATTTCTGTAATTTAATATCTATAATTTTATGGTATATTTCTGTCATTTAATGGCCGTTATTTTACGTTTTATTTTTTCCTGCACCAAATAAACCGTAAAATTACTGATTTTTTTACAGTGCATATAGCCATTTTTTAACTTTTTTACTGTAGTAATTCAGACAAAGACATGATATATTCACTTACTATTATATAGTCACTTAAACAAAAATGTTCTTTATTATTTAATGAATGATTAATCAATATGCATACTGGTTTATATTGATGACAATATCTTATTGATGTTACTACTTTCATTCCTTACAACAGTCCAAAAGGAGAGAAGACTAATTGAATTACCTTCAACACCAGAAAGTAAAGCGGATGAGATGGTAACAAAAAGTAAAGCGGAGGAGTTGGTATCGGAGGAATCGACTTGTAAGTTCATACAACAGCACTAAAGATATTATAATTCTTCAAACTTTAATTGGCATAATGTAAATCTTTCAATCTTCCCCCTTCAGCAACTTGGATGATAATTACTGCATTCTGTGTGGTTGTTGGAGTCATAGTATGCATACTTGTGGCTATTGGCACTAGAGACAAGTAAGTTATTAGATTAGCATTTTTTTCGTTTAGTGAATTCATGGCATTCGTTGGCCACTGCAGTGTTCAGTTTACTAAACGTAACTCTTTATTTAGGTGGTACGGTCCCAGTAAGAGCGCAGACATCACAACTGAAAAGAACAACAAAGACTACAGTAAAGCAGAAACGCTGCCGCTGTCAGAGAAAGAGCAGGAGATTGTGGCACTGATGAATGTTACAAACATGACAAATGGGCAAACGGTGGACATTACAGCTACAGATGAACATGAAAAAGAATATTTAATGTAGAAAAGGTGAACTGGTTGGCGGATTGAACACTGAGAGCCTAAGATTGAGCTCCAACAACAGATCACAGTAATGATTTGCAGTATGCCAAATATAATGTTTTGTTTTGCTTTTTCAGTTCTGGTTACTGTTTATTCTTATTTGCACTGATTATGTTCTTGTTTCTGCTGTTTGTTAGATTCTTAGTGTCATTTGCTGCCATTTTGTTACTTAACGTTTTTTTTTTACTCCTTCACAAATGCTTTATCGATTATTAACTGATAGTTAAGAATTATATGGTGAGAAAACATTTTAATACTGGTTTTCATCTGTTTGTAAGTACTATGTACTATTTGCCATAGATGCATTCTTGAATGTTGACATTGCCCTGTCTTATAGAAATAGAGAAAACCCTATGCAGTTTGTATTGCAGTGAAGCCACTGTATGTCTTTGCCTTCATTAAATTACCCATAAAGATGAATTACGTCCGCTCTGCCTGCATATTTCTTGTGGGATGAGTCTTTTAATAAAATGTAATTCAATTTAAGAAAGGAATGATGAGTAAAAATGATGAGTGAGTTGTTAAATGATATCATAAAGACATAAATTAATATTGTTTTTACTACACGTAGTAAAGCACATTTACATAGTTTAATGAAAAGTATTTTACGTCCTCTGGCTAAAGAAAATTGGGGAATGAGAAAAAGATGGAGATGAAAATTTATATCAAAAAGATGTCATTTAATGCTGTTATTTCTACAGATTGTAAAACATCTTTAAATAAAAGCATATTTTGCCTGCCACCAGTAGTCTTGGCTAAACTAAAGAAAAACAAGAAGCACAGCTGAGACAAGAAGCATTGGCTTTATTTACAATCGGTTTATGTTTCATAGAAAACAGAGAAAAAAAGACAAATTTCAAAATTGGACGGTTTGGTAGACAAAGTTAAACAATGTCTTTGAAACCAAACAGGGTTGCAATGAATAAAAAGAGCAGGATGGTCACATTTATAGCATACATCACTGTAGTGTACTTCTATAGAAATGTCAGGCCCTGCCTGAACAGATATGCTAACAGTGCACACATTAATATCATAGATACTGTATCTAAGTTGTATACAATTTTCTTAATTTACATCTTAATTTTCTCTGCACTCAATGAGCCTTGGTTACAATAACTAGTTATTTGACTTTTCCCCATAGTCATAATCCCTACCAAAATGTTTAACACAATATGTGAGACACATTCTCGTCATGAATTGTAACAGTGAAAAAAATATGCTTACATTCATATACACACATTTGTACTCATCAAACAATGTTTCACAGCCACCTGTTCCCAGTTGATGTGTACAGTATACAATAATGATAACTACTCAAGACAACCTGTTATACTCTAATCTAGTAAAGTAATATACTGAATTGAATACATGAAATGCTATTGATTTACAAAACAATAGCCGAAAGGTGATTAATACTACACATTAGTTTGCATGAAAAATATATCTAAAATATAATAGATTATATATGTGTGTGTGTGTGTGTGTGTGTGTGTGTTTATTTATTTACAGAAAGTGCAAGGAGGCACTTTAATGAGAACATTTTAAGATCCTGGTGCAAAAGAGGAATCTTGATTGTTTTGCTATTAAACAACGTAGATACTATCGAATAAATGGTGCATGCTTAACGATAGATCTCAGTTCTGTCATCTTGTTTTTTTCTCTCAGAATAACATGCTAACAACCTGAGCACCAAACAACACAAGGGCCAATAAAGAATCCATTCAACTGGACTTAATATCCGAGTATCCAAGAAGGCTCCTCACTATCAGTGATCTAGCATCCAAATGAATGGGATTTCATTTAATATTAACGTCTTCTCTCTGCACAGTTTGCAGTTGATGTCTTCAAGGCAAGATTGCAACTTAGCAAATAAACATATAAATAATTTGACAACTTAACAAAGCACACAGATACGTACAAAACCTACACACATGCAAGTCCCTTAAACAATATTCAATCCACAAACCAACAGTTTATCACATCCAACAGTCCTTGCAGATAACACCAATCAACTCGATGTCTGATCGCTCTCTAATTGCTGACGTGGCAATTACGTTGAGCGGCGTCTAAAAATAAGTGGCAGCATTTGGAGGCAAACCACTATTTCCGAACCTCTAAGTACATTGGTAAGCTCTTATAAGAGGCTGATCTGGAGTGCCGCTACCAAGGGTTAATCCACCTAAGCCAAACCAAAGGTATGGTCAGCAAACAAGCTGCACTTCTGTCTACCTGCCACCAGTGGTGCTCTAGGGTCAGTGTGGGGTCCCAGGCTGGACAAGCCCATCTAATCGATAGCCTTAAGGCAGCAGGTTATATAGACCAATCATCAATCCCAAGACCTGAAATTATATATATATATATATATATATATATATATATATATATATATATAAAACCCTGTCTGAACCACTACCAGCACCAGCTACATTCGTTTCCCTTTGTATTTCAGATGTACTGAGATTGTAATGCAAAATAAAACAAGGTGTTTGTGCATGTGAAAAGTTTTGTGGAAACTTCTGACTGTATATATGCATAAAGTTAGCATTTGGTTTTCAGCAGAAAGGATAAGCTTGTGGGACTCAGGATAAGGCAGAGCTGGATCTGTGTGCTGTGTTACTCGCGAATCCATGGTTCCTCCTCAACAAGTGAGAACTCCGCAGGGGAGCCATTTGAGGCCAAGGTTACCTGAAAGCAATTATCAGGGACAACTAAACTGTTGGACCAAGGCACAGTTAAAATGCATTAACCGGTGTTAACTAAACTGTTTATGGTTTGGAGCAGAGAATCCAGCTTGTTTGATATTTTAACAGCACAATTTATAATTCCAAATTCACAGAAATGTACCCACCACAAGACAGATAATAATTAGCTGCAGCGGGATTCCTTACAGAATGCTGAAAGTCTGAATGCAGATAGAGAAAATCATTTGAATCATTGTAAACTTTGCATTCTTTTTTACTTCCTAATTATAAGTGAATCTCTGTCCAAAGCTAGTCTTCTAAAGGGGTTGTGAAAAAGTGTCACGCGTGCTACCACACAAACCTATGCATCTGTGAAACACAGGGTCGAAATGTCTACTCAAGTGCAGCGAAAAGAGGCATGAATTTACAAAAAAAAAAGAGAAAGAAAACAATGCTGTTTTCTTACTGATGGATAATAGTCACTTTTCTGTCAAGCTTAAAAACACTGAGCTTGAAAGAAATGAAATAGCAGCTTTTGTCTTTGCATTCATACACTGATTTGACTCACTTTTCAATTTTTACTTGACAAAAGGCAGCTTGGCATTAATTGATACTGAAGATATTTTCGTTATACTCTAAAAAATAAAGGTTTCAAAATGTACATTTTTGTATATCAATGGCATTGAAGAACAATTTTGGGTTTCCCAATGCACCTTTGAAAGATCCCTTTAACTAAGTGTGAAGAAAATTTTAAAGGGATGCTTCACCCAAAGAAAATCCGAGTTGAGATTTATTTTTTAAATACATTTTTTTTCAAAAGAAGACTTTTTTTTTCAAAGATATAGTATAGGGAACTGGTAGCCACTGACTTTAGTATTTTATAATAGTAGTAATGGCTACTAGTTTCATTCATTCATTCATTCATTCATTCATTCATTTTCCTTCCGCTTAATCTCTATTTCAAAGGTCGCCACAGTGGAATAAACCACCAACTATTCCAGCATATGCTTTACGCAGCAGATGCCCTTCCAGCCGCAACCCAGTATTGGGAAACACCCATACACACTCACTCACACTCATACACTATGGCCTATTTAGTTTATCCGATTTTCATATATTGCATGTCTTTAGACTGTGGGGGAAACCAGAGTACCCGGAGGAAACCAACGCCAACACGGGGAGAACATGCAAACTCCTCACAGAAATGCCAACTGGCTCAGCCGGGGCTCGAATGAGCAATCTTATTGCTGTGAGGTGACAGTGCTAACCACTGAGTCACCGTGTCAGCATCACTACTGGTTTCACACATTTTTAAAAATAGTTTTTCAACATAAAAACTAATAAAGGTTTGGAACCACCTGGAGTGAGTAAGTGCTGAGTAAATGATCATTTTGGGTGAAGTATCCCTTTAATAATCTAGCATTTTACACAATCAAGATCATTTTGTGCAATGGTTAAAAGTTATTCAATGCCATTAAAGTGTACATATACAACTGCCAAATTCGTCAAATCTAACCTCTGATGTGGGCAAAGCCTGCCCAAAACCTGCTATTTCACCAAGTACCAGAACAAATAAATAAACAATATTTATTTATTCTTTCATTTCATTTCATCTCTTGTGCATTCACATCAGGAATGACCAAAAATACAAAAGAGTAAAAAAATAAAATAAATTCACAATGATGCATACAGTTGGGGAAAGAAAAGAAAGCATCTACATACAGGTTTCTATGTCAGTGAGAGTGAAATGTACCTTGCAGTCATCTATTTGGATCGGCTGACAGGAGTTGTGATATACACCGTGGTTTGAGTTATTCTCATAATAGGACTGTGTCTTTGCCATCTCAAAGTCATCTGTCCGAATCTGCTGCGCATCGAACATGTCAAGCTCATCTTTGGAGAGGTAGTACACGATTCCTGCCCCGTATGAGTCGCCAATGACATTGACTGATGTTCGGAAGCGATCCCTGTTTGATAAAGCAGAAGGAAACAAAGAGGTGCCACATCTCTCAAGGCTAAACCACATCTGAATGTCATTAGGGCTCGTCCCAACATGGAGTGCAAATGTCAAAACGTGTCATGAGATTTCAGTTAACGCTACATCTTAAACTGAGCCATACTCCTGTTTGACAGATTGATTGATTTAACTTACAGAAGCCAGTCGACTGCAACCAGTAGACTGATGTCTTGAGTTGGCAGTCCAACAGCTGTCAAGATCAGAAGCATCGTCACCAGACCAGCACTGGGAATACTGGCTGCTCCAACGCTAGCCAGAGTTGCCGTCAGGCTACAAACAAAAAGGAAATTATTGATAGGACCATAGCTCCGCAGTAAAATGAAAATTAAGTAATGTCACATGGGTCTGATGATGTGAAGTTGGTGTAATGCAATGTTTTTACATGGTTTAAGTTATAAAACACGCAATTTTCCCCACAGACCATGCATTATTGTTGTTTGTCTCTGCCCTGCCTTTCTGAAATGTGTTTATCTTTGCAAATCATTGTTGTTACACACAGAGGGCTCTGATTGGTCAACTATTCATTGTGCTGTGACAATTTGGCAGCCGGCAGCTAGCTCTCTGCAACTCTCACATGGTCGCTAAGCAGCGGCTACGCAGGTCAGTACCTGGATGGGAGACCACATGGGAAAGCTAGGTTGCTGCCAGAAGTGGTGTTAGTGAGGCCAACAGGGGACGCTCAACCTGTGGCCTGTGTGGGCCTAGTACCCCAGTATAGTGAACGGGACTCTATACTGCTCAGTGAGCAATGTCGTTCGGATGAGACGTTAAAAATTCCAGGATGTTCTTCGAAAAAGAGTAGGGGTTTAACCCTGTCATACTGGCCTCTGTCCATCATGGCCTCCTAACATCCCTATATTATAATTGCTTAATCACTCTAGTCTCCTCTCCACCAATCAGCTGGTGTGTGGTGTGCAAAATGGCTGCTGTCCCATCATCCAGGTGGATGCTGCACAATGGTGGTGGATGAGGAGATCCCCCATTGTGTTAAGGGCTTTGAGTGTCTAGAAAAGCGCTATATAAATTTAAGGAATTATTATTATCATTAATTCATAACCTTATGATTTATTGGCTAATTTGCATTTATTTATATGATCTCATTCAAATATTTTTGCATAAATTTCTCAATCTCCATCGAGGGATACCCTATCCGGGCTGGAGTTTGGGGGTACAAACAGCATCTCCACAACATGGCAAAAGCAACAACAAAACTACTGTGGGAATAAAAATTATGCTTTCTTTATACGTTCTTTCGTATACATTTGGGCAGTTTTTTTAACAATCTTTCTACCAACTGATGTACGTTTAGTGGGGTGTTTGGATGAAAAATTGTAGGAAGCAGTGGATGAGTTTTAAGTTTGATAAAGAATAATTTGAGACCTCCGTCTTTGAGACTTCTTGAAAATTATGCATTCAATCAAATGTAAATCACAGAGCTAAACAAGATAAATTTGGTGCTGTGACCAAATTCCTTCAAATGACAAATAGCCAAGAAGGTCCACACTCAATAATTTCTTAAATAAACCCCAGGAGAAAAGAAAAAAACTTTGTCAGTGTCAAAGAAAAATCAAGAATTTGTTTCATATAACCCCTGTAATGAAGGATATTGTAATTACTAGAAAAAAGTTCAAAATTGATTGTAGGCTAAACTTAACTGACAGAGTTGAAGTAGATTTCTAGTTGCCAGTATGATTTGCATCAGACTGTATTAAGAAAATTAAGGGTTTTAGATGATATGTCTACAAAAGGGTGTTGTTTGCAGTATGTATCACCTACACCACAACCCTACTCAAAGCAGAAAAAAATGCTGCTTAGATTTTGACTTGGCTGCTGGTTTAAGCTTGTTTGTTGCTATTCTTGCGCATGTTATTGCTGGTTCATTGCTGGTCATGGGCTGATCAGGACCAGCAAAGAACAAGCTTAAACCAGCTCATGACCAGCAAGAACCAGTTTATGCTGGGAATACACTCTGCAATTTTGGTCCAATTTTGAGTTGGTTTCTGACTCATCTTTGAATCGGACCAGATTTCAGCTTTGAGGCGCATCATTTGTCATGATGTGTTCGTGCAGAGTACCAATTGGTAATCAGGAAATTTTGGTCAGGCCTCATGAGGGAGATAAACTTTTTGGAGGTTTTTGTGCCCTCACTACACCTGTGTGAATACAGAAATAAACACACACACTTCCAGGGTTCTCAGGGGTGTGATGGTATGAGATTAAATGCTATTTTCCAAAATGCACAGAAACTATTCAAAATGTTTGATATTCTGTTCCTATATTTGCGATTACATATTTGATAAGAAAACTGCTACTGAAAAATTGGACCATATTGTGTGTGCACTAACTATGAACTTTTGCTTTACATTGCATGTGATCTTCCCGTACAGTATGAGTTGGTACTTTGCTGAAATCGCGTGTAAATCCCACAGTATATGCCTAGCCTTAAACCGGCAGCCTTGTGTTAAATCCTACCTTACCAGCATATGCTGCTTTTTTCAGCAGAGAATCTAATCAATACAAGTGTTATCAAAAACAAAGGAGACTGCGTTTGCATTATTTGTTTTAGTTTTTTCCTATAAAGCATATGAAACATAAAATTAATTCATGTGGAGATAGATACATGACACAAATTTGTTTGTTTACAAATAAAGCTCATTGTTTATTATGTGGTCTTAACCAACTAAAGAAATATAACACTTCTTCATCTATAATCTGCCCATGAATAAATATTGTGTGAGTTTTGGTGCTTTTATTGACTCATAGTTAACATGTAAATTGGACTGAAGCACATGTTTACAGTATTTACAATGAGCATGAGCAATGAGTTGTTGAATTTAAGTTACATTGCATCAACATGCCAACTAATTCTCAGTAGATTATGAGTAGTGTGTTTGGCTGGGGTTAGGGTTAGGGTTAGTGTAAGTTGACATGTACTTGTAAAGTTTCTTATAGTCAGTTAAATGACTGTTGAAGGAGCAGTATAAACAGATATTAAGCAGACAGTCTACTAATACTCAAATGAGAAATAATTGGCATGTAGTTGCAATGCGACATTTAGTCAACACAATGTGCAAAAGGGACCATCAAAATAAAGTGTTACCATTTGTTTTGTCTAGAAAATTTGCTCTTACCTGACTGTCACGATCTGACCAGGATCAAGTTCTATTCCATTCATCTGGGCAATAAAGATGGCAGCTACGGCCTCATAAAGTGCAGTACCGTCCATGTTGATTGTTGCTCCAACAGGTAACACGAATCGCGTCACTCTCTTGTCGATGCCAAGATTTTCTTCCAGACAGCGGAAAGTGACAGGTAATGTCCCAGCACTACAAAAGTTGTTTGAGACACAACCAAACAACAAATTAAACTCTTTAATTCAACATGTGTCATGACAAAATCTAAGGAAAAAAATTATAATTAAAGGAAAGTTCCTAACCTGGAGGCTGTTCCTAAGGCGGTGACCCAAGCTTGGAAAAGTCCCATGAAGAATTTGAATGGGTTTTTCCGAACGATTACAAAATATATTAAGGGAAGAAATATGCCTCCGTGAATAATGAGTCCGACGATGACAGTGACCATGTACATGCCCAGCTGTTTGGCTACCACTTCCAGATCATTAATGGAGATGATCTTCCCACAGATCAGACATGCAATACCGATGGGGGAATACCTGTGACAGGACAGAGACAAAAATGTAATAGTACTTATAGTAATCAACAGGAAGCACAGTCAGTCAGTTTAATACAGAAACAATTAAAGTTAAACAGTTACAAACAAAATACTCTTCAAATGTTGGTTTATTCATTTATTTTCTTTTCGGCTTAGTCCCTTTATTAATCAGGGATCACCACAGTAGAATGAACCACCAACTTATTCAGCATGTTTTACACAGCGGATGCCCTTCCAGCTGCATCCTAGCAATGGGAAACCCCCATACACTCTCATTCACACACATACACTACGGCTAATTTTAGCTTATTCAATTCACCTATAGTGCATGTCTTTGGACTGTGGGGGAAACCGGAGCACCCAGAGGGAACCCACACGAACATGGGGAGAACATGCAAACTCCACACAGAAATACCAACTGACCCAGTGGCTAGAAGCAGCGACCTTCTTGCTGTGAGGCAATTTTGCTAACCACTGAGCCACTATTATTACTCAAAAATTTGTGTTCAGTAATATTTGTAAAAAAAAAAAAAAGGTAATAATTTGGTTTAAGTATCCACACTATTAACTACTGGCTTATTACACACTTATTATTAGGATGCAGGTTTTTATTAATACTTACAAAGTAATAAATCAATCAACCCAATACCCAAACCTGAGTGTATTATTAAAAAAATTGCTAATTAGTATGTTATTGAGGTAAAGTTTTAGTTAATGGTTTGTTAATAGCAGGAATTATACCTAAAAGTAAAGTGGATTAGGATCCATTAAACCTAAGTAAATTAATTAATAAAATATATTTTTTGTCATACTTTATTTTGATGGTCTGTTTGGTGAATATAAGTTACGTTGCATCTACATGTCAACTAATTCTCATTAGATTATAAGTGTTAGGTTGGGGTTAGTGTAAGTTGACCTGTTGACAATTTTTTATATTGCATGTGAAGCTGCTTTGACACAATCTACATTGTAAAAGCGCTATACAAATAAAGATGAATTGAATTGAATGTACTTGCAGAGTTTCTTATAGTCAGTTAAATGTCTGTTGAAGGTCAGTATCAACAGACAATAAGCAGACAGTCTACTAATACTCAAATGGACCATCAAAATAAAGTGTAACCTATTTTTTATTAAGCAGTGATGCATTAAACTGAACAGCACTTCTAATATATATATACAGTTTAGCATTTATATTAATGGTAAAAAGTATCACAGTTTCCACACAACAATTCCAATTACATGTATATAGCTAAAAATGAGAAATGTGTCTAAACATCTAAACAACACATCAGAATAATCTCTGAAGGATTGTTTGACACTGCAGAGGTGCTGACATTTTAAAAGAAGTAGAAATGCAAGTATTAAAAGTTATTTTAAACTAATTGCTTCGCTAACTTTTGTCATTTACTATTTGTTTTTATTAAAGAAATCCAGACGTGGTGAGTAGAGACTTGTTTCAAAATTAATACGAATACCGTTAAGCCAAAAGCTTAAATAGTAATATACAATAGAGTATTGATAAAGTATTAAGTGTACAGTTGTCAACATTTTCAAGTTAATCAGAAAAAGGTTTTCAAAATTGTCCTAAGACAGCAATGGATACTGTTTAAAAGTTGTAGAACTTGTTGAAAGGTTTGATTGTGGAAAGGTGATCCACGTCAAATGTCGACTACTACAGTATACTGTATACATTGTAAAAAGTGATTTGTTACTATACTTTAAAAAACTGAGTAAACCCACTACCTTAAAGCAACACATTATTTTACTTACAAAAAGGCAGTAAACCCATTGACCTAACTTTTATAATTATGTACATAAGGGCAACACGGTGGCTCAGTTGTTTGCACTGTTGCCTCACAGCAAAAAGGTCACTTTTTAGAGTCCCAACTGGACTAGTTGGCATTTCTGTGTGGAGTTTGCATGTTCTCCCTGTTCTAGCGTGGGTCTCTTATGTGTGCTCCGGTTTCGCCAACAGTACAAAGACATATAAATGAACTGAATAAGCTAAATTGGCTGCAGTGTACGTGTGCGCATGTGAGAGTGTATGGGTGTTTCCAGCCTGATCTCACGAGAAAACGTAAGCATTTTATGTTTTGCCAGTTTAGTGGCTAATTCATATGAATTTGCACGAGTTCAGTAGTACTATTTAAAAAAAGGAGGTGTGGCACCCAACCCCACCCCTAAACCCAACCATCATTGGTTGATGAGCAAATCGTACTAAATTGTATGAATTAGATTGTACGAATTCCTACGAATTAGCCACTAAATCAAAAGTTACGAATTGCCGTGAGATAGCGTTGGTGTTTCCCATTACTGGGTTGCAGCTGGAAGGGCGTATCCACTGTGTAAAACATATGCTGGATAAGTTGATGGTTCATTCTGCGGTGGTGACCCCTGATGAATAAAGGGACTAAGCCGAAGGAAAATGAATGAATGAATTATAAATAGCTTGTTTACTTAATAATTACAGGGTAACAAGTTTACTCTGTTTGACTTAGTCAACTAATCGCTTTTACAGTGTACTTTACATATGTCACAGTAAATTAATCAGTCAAAAAATAGTTTCCTAATGGTATAAAACATACATATATATATAATCATAATCATAATCAAAAATCATAAAAACTGACCACATGATCATGCCGACAAGCTTCATAACGATCTCATTGAGAACGTTGAAGAAATCAACCATCAGTTTGGCCTTTTCTCCCATCTTCCCCATGCAAATCCCAAACGCCACAAAGAACCCAATGAGACCTAGAAGAACACACAACACCACCATCTTAATGTGATGTACATTAAAGACCCTTTCATGCATATATCACGAAACCAAAGCCATCCGATACCTAAAACGTTCATGCCGCTCTTGAACTGAAGAGATTTCTTGATCACAAATTTCGCTGCACCCTTGGTAGCATTTCGTCCAAACCGAGTTGGAGGTGGAGGAGGAGCGATTTCCACCTTATTAGTAACAGTCTGGATCTAAAAGACATTCAATATGAATCATTCAGACATTGAATATTAATGAGAGACCATTAACCGATGAAAAATTTACAGGATAAGTTAACTGGGTAGAGATTAAGTGGACGAAATCAAAGCACTCTAGGAACACACACCTGCTGGAAACAAGCCTGAACCAGATTTTCTGGAAACAGATTTCGGATGAGATCAAAGAAGGCATCTAAACTGGACACTTCGTCGTTCTTTTTGCCTTCGCCCAGGTTTGCCTTGAGCTTGGGGTTTCCGGGGTGGATGAGGAGCACCAGAATCACCCCCAGCACAGCTGCGATGATGGTGGTGGACATGTAGTAAATCATGGCCCTTGTGCCCAGGCGGCCACTTGACTTGGCATCCAAACCTGCTAAACCTAGAAGAAATAATAAACATTACAATCATCAATGCATTTCCTCAACCATATACTAATTTGAGCTATGGAAATATATGCAAATTACATATATGATATAGTCAATATTTGGATTTCACATATATAACATAGTCAAATATGCAACATATGTTTTAAAATAATGCAAACATGACAATTTACATAGTTTAACCTTTAGAATTAAAACTTTCGTAGTACAACTGTAAAAATCAAATGTATTAGATATAGTTTAGAAGCCATATTACTTTTCAATAAATTTTAATTATAATGTTTATTTGTTTACCGATTAGTTTAGGTTTCACGGTGACTTATAATGTTTTGGTCACGTGGGCATACCTGGCACCTGCTACAGCAAATAAAGCGCGCGCACACTCACACAGGTGTTAGGAAGAGAGGATGAGAGTGGGGTAGCCGTATTTTATGTTGACCGCCACGGCACACGCAACAACACTATATCACTACACGCAATAACTAGCCTATACGCAACAGGTATTCAATACACAGTTTGCTGTTTGTCATGTCATGTTTCAAGTTTATATAAAGTTTTGCTACTAACATCTTGGGCTCAGCGTGTTTGTCTTAGATATCAGCGAGTCACGAATTAAAGGACCCTCACTGTCTCTTTAGCGACTCAGGAAGTTGCAATATATAGTTATATTTATGTTCAACACAAATATGAAATTATGGCTAATATTTTTGAACACATATACAGTTAAAGTCAAAATTATTTGCTGTCCTGTGAATTATTTCTTCTTTTTCAAATATTTCCCAAATGATGTTTAACAGATCAAGGAATTTTGCACAATATTTACTAGTATATTTTACATTGTCTTCAGGAGAAAGTCTGATTTGTTTTATTTTGGCTAGAATGAAAGCAGTTACATATGATTTAAAAAAGCATTTTAAGGTCAATATCATCATCGCCTCAAGCAATACATTTTTTTTTCAATCGTCTGCAGAACAAACCCCTGTTATACAATGACTTGCCTAATTACCCTAACTTGCCTAATTAACCTAGTTAAGCCTTTAAATGGCATATTGTAAAAATGTGTGGAAAAAATCTTCTTTCTGTTAAATGGAAATTGGGAAAATATATAAAGGAGGCCTAATAATCTAAGGGGACTAATAATTCTGACTTGAACTGCTTATGAAACAAGCATAAACAGACATTTTTGAAATATATGTTGCATATATGACATATATTTTAAAAACTGTATGTGAACTGTTTGTAATATTTGCATATTTGTAATTTGCATATACTGCCCTATATTAAATTATGAATGGGAAAACATTATATTTTATATGAATGCATTTCTTTTTTTAACTATATCATTGTACCCTGTTTTGTACACAGAAGTTATTACTCTGGTTTGGTTTCATAATTATTGCTGTGATTTGTGAATGAGTAATATAGTTGGAATTTGTATTACATTTTTTTTAGTTTCTTTTTTTTTTTGGAAACATGTTGAAACGTGTTGCGCTCATAAACCACTGAAACTGATCCACCCTCAATAAACAGGCATACTTTTTTATATCTTATACTGAATTTCAAGGAAAAGGCTAAAATGACAAACCAGGGCAGAATAATTGCCAGTTATTATTTACACAGTTATTGCATATTTTAGTAGACAATACATTATAATATTTCTTATCTTTTCAAAAATTCTGAGAGCATTTTTATAATAAATTATATAAGTTTGAAATCAATGCATTATTTTGTTCTGTGACATAATTATTTGCTGATGCATTTGTTTTTATGCTGGTCCACCGGAGCACACACAAACATACACACACACACATACAAGAATACAAGAACAAGGCATTTTTGTTGTGTGTTGTTAGCATGGCTGGAGGTGTTTTACATACTTCATCTCTCTCCCTTTTGTGCAACATGTTTAAACTTTCTGCTCATGAACCACTGAAACTGATCCACCCTTAATAAAGTGATATGCTTGACATGCAGACAATGAATTAAAGTGTCAACCCTACTAATCAAAGTGTTAATTCAAACCATGAGTAGAATAATTACATAATTAAATTAAATATTTATGTTTTATATATATATATATATATATATATATATATATAT
>CAIGQQ010040079.1:6074842-6091865 GCA_903798035.1 Danio albolineatus | reverse complement strand
AATTCCATATTTTCTGATTTCTGATTATTTAAAAAAATATTTTAAAAATTTCTGATTATTAATTTCTGATTTTCATAATATATGTATTAATTCACACACAGCATTGTTGGTTTACAAAAAAATCAAACCAACATAATTCTGTTGCATTACTCTTGATTTTGGTTTTATTGTAAAAAAACAAATAAACAAGAAAGCATGTTAAATGAGAATTTTAAATATTTTATGGCATACTTCAAAAAATAAAGGTGATTTAGTATTCAAAAATGTTTTATTTTGATTTATTTTTAATTAAATTTAAATTAAATTACACTTCATATTTTTCTGATTTTCATAATATATGTATTAATTCCGATACTTTTACATAACGATACGATAAACTCCGACTTATCAACCATTTGGTAGAGGATGATATTTTAGAAATTATAGGATGTGTTGAAATAAACTGCATCGAGTGTGTTAACCAGCAACATTAGGAGTTAAGAAATGCATTCCACTTTATTTTCATGGTGCACTCTCAGAAATAAAGGTACGCAAGCTGTCACTGGGGTGGTATCTTTTCAAAAGTTACACATTTGTACCTAAAGGGTCCATATTAATACCTCAAGGGTACATATTAGTACCTAAAAAGTACAAAAGTGTTCCTCTTTAAATTTTTAGGTACTAATATATACTTTTGAGGTACCAGTATGGACCCTTTAAGTACAAATGTGTACCTTTTGAAAAGGTACCACCTCATTGACAGCTCGCGTACCTTTATTAATGAGAGTGTAGGGAAGTTAAAGGGATAAGAAGTAGTATACCAAAGCAGAATTTAAATAATTTTGAAAAAAGCAAAAATGTTTCTCAACATACCTATACAGATATCAGCATTTCATCTTAACAACATCGAATCCCATTGGTGTGATGTAATGGTCAACACTAGGAAGGTTACTGGTTTGATCCCTTGAGCCGTGAGCTAAACCAGTGTGTACTTACTTATGCAGGGCATTCAGACCCATCAGGCCCTATAGAACCATCATGCGCTGTAATCTTCAGACAAAAATAAAACAAAAACTGCAGGACAACAACGGTTAATTCATCACTGCGGTTGTCAAATTTCATTTAATTGAGATAACTCCGCATGATAAATGCACCGTCCCAGGGCTTCACTGAGGACAAGTGTAAATACATGGATATTGATTGGGGTAAAAGTATGAGAAAACTGTCTTGTGAAACATCTTGAAGTGAGACCAAAAAATACAAGCTAAGGCCTGCAAGCGAAATGACTGAACTCACATGGAACGCTTCCTGTTCACTTCACCGTGCATAAACATATCCTCACACACACACGCAAGGACATCAACTTGTTGTGAAATCCAAGTCTGCCACTTTCTCTTATCAATGATCACTTCTTTATATGCTCTAATGTGCGATTTCATGCTGTTTCCCATACAAACCAGCAAAAGCTGGAACCAAAGCAACAGTCAATATAATAATATGTGGCCTCTACGTAATATTCTTCTCAATCCAGTTCATGAAGTTGCCAACCCGTGTGTAGACAGTGTACAAATCAGGATTGCAGCCCTGAAGATCATATCCGAAGCTCACTAACCCAATCAGTTCCCAAGAATGATGGGAATCAGCGTCGTCTGCTTTGCTGGAGTGCATGACCTGTGAATTTAAAGTAATTTCGGATTCGTCTGAGGGCGAAAGAACAATCCCTCCAGTTTCAGAAGGGCAGATCATGGACGAACTGAGCGGATGTTGGCGTCCACATAACATGTTGTCAGTCATGCTAACTGCGAGGCCGTGCTTGCCAAATTGCCTTTCACACTTCACCACATCAGCCAATTCAATCTGTCCGGTCCGGGCCGCCTCAGAGTCTGTCATCTGCTGGTCCGCTATGGGCCACCCGCTGAGGAAGGCCTGCGTTGCAGTGACTTCTCCACCCTGCAGACGGGGCAGGCAAACAGGGGATACGTACTCGCTGATTCGAGCTTTGTCCGCCAGCTTCAGCAAGGCCAGGTCAGAGTCTAAGACGTGCGGATCATAGTTTGGATGGATCAAGATCTGAGCAATCTGTGAGGGAAGAGAGATGATGAGAAGACTTGCAGTGAAAGAGGCCGGTCGCTCTGAGAGGCCAATAATCCTATACAGTCGAGCTGGCCAAGCCTAATCATAGATTATCGATAAGAATGCAACTCCAGTTTTAATGTGTATATTTAGGCTCCTGTATCCTCTGTATGGCTTTGGGACTTCCAAGAACTTCCCCGAATTATAAAATATAGTAGTGCGGTTGGATTTTTGGAAATGTTCTATTAACGTCAGGAGCTATTTGTTAATTTAGACTTAAATAGAGCAAGCAAGTTATTTACGTTACTCACAAATAAACTGATAAATTGATCTTGTTTGATTTGTTCTCCTTCCCCTGTGGTGGCAGAATGTAGAAACTCCTGATTTCCCCATATGCTAATTGATTATTAGGGAATAAGGTATATAAACGCTCTGATTCCTGGTTTGGTTAACACTCTCTTATGCATAGTTTCTTGAGTGGCAGGAGTTTTTTATGTTATTATTATGTTTTTGATTTGCTTTCTTTTGTTCTCTTTATTCATGCACTCATATAATACATGGCAGAATTCAATTTATTTTTTATTGCCCTATACAAGATCCGGTTGCAATACAAATCCATTATATCAACCTGCAGCCTCATCCTCTCTGCGTGTCAATCTGACATGGAACTCATATTTAAAGAAGGCAGTAGAAGACCTTATGACTTTTATTATGCTTCAATTTGGAACGCTAAACAAACAAACAAACACATGATTGGATATTATTTGGGGTTTTCTTTTTTGGTTAAAAACTACATAAATCTATCTTGCGAGTGTCAGTTTGACCCACACAAGAATCACTGGGAAATGAGGACTGGGAAATGAGGACTATTCTTCACTTCATATAGGAGTTGAAGAAAAAAATCATGGTTTCAATTGGAGTTTGGAGTTGGAGTTGGAGTTGGAAACTTTTATATTTTAATTATTTGTTCATTCATTAGCGGTTGCCACAGCGGAATGAACCGCTAACTTATCCAGCGTATGTTTTACCCAGCGGGATGCCCTTGCAGCTGCAACCCAGTACTGGGAAACACCCATACACACTCATTCACACACAAACACTACTGACAATTTATTTTATTCAATTATTTATTCAACTTCAATTTATTCAATTGGCGAACACGGGGAGTACATGCAAACACCAACTGACCGAGCTGGGGCTCGAACCAGCGACCTTCTTGCTTCTTATTGCTAACCACTGAGCCGCCGCTTCGCCCATATTTTAAATAATTTACAGTAATTTATGTGAGTTTTTGTGTTTTTTTCTCACAAGTGGTCATCATTGAAACTCAATGACCTTTATCTCTGTTTGTTTACAGTAAAACAAAGTCTGACATTTGTATTTTAGAGACAATTATTCATTCATTCATTTTCTTGTCGGCTTAGTCCCTTTATTAATCCGGGGTCGCCACAGCGGAATGAACCACCAACTTATCCAGCATTTGTTTTACACAGCGGATGCCCTTCCAGCCGCAAGCCATCTCTGGGAAACATCCATACATTCTCATTCACACTCATACACTACGGACAATTTAGCCTACCCAATTCACCTATACCGCATATCTTTGGACTGTGGGGGAAACCGGAGCACCCAACACGGGGAGAACATGCAAACTCCACACAGAAATGCCAACTGACCCAGCCGAGGCTCGAACCAGAAACCTTCTTGCTGTGAGGCGACAGCACTTCCTACTGCGCCACCTTGTCACCATTTTAGAGACATATAATAATCCAAATAAACAAACAAAAGAAACAACTATATAGTTACACAAGTAGTATAGAACTGAAGTAACTGATATATTGACTTAAAATATGCGGGCTCGTCCGGGATTAAACGCCAGCTCTTAGCCAACAAATTTCTTTTATTAGTTTTGAAGCACTCAAGGCTATAACAACTAGTTACTTAGAATAACTGAAGTGATTCTGCAAGACATACAAGCCTGACTGCTCTTACCTGTATGTGCTGTAGTCTCTTGTTGTCTCTCGGGTCACTGAGGTGATGTTTCCCCATCACTATATTTAAGTGATCTGCACTGAGCGCTTCAGTCTGTCCAGTCTTTGCCACACAATGAGCTGCCACTACGACCCAGTGTTGGGTCACCAGAGCCCCGCTGCACACCAGCTGCCATTTCTGGGCTTTCTTATGCCCCTCTTCATTCTCCTCCTCTTCCTCATCTACAGCAAATGTGTCTCCCCGTCTTTTAGTTCTTGCCATAAGAGGGCTGGCATTATACAGACGGGTATAAATGGCTGCATGCCATGGCCAGTGAATCTCTGTCAAATTTTGGGGACTGGCAGGCGGCAATTTACCACATGCTGGAAGAGAATGAGTGCAAACGTGAGTTGAGGCATTTATTTCTAATCACATTAGAGTTCCAGCTGTATAAAATAACATAATTTTAAATAACATAAATATTACATTGTTATTATTTATTATACATTTTATGAAATAATAATTCATAAAATATTTTTTAAAACTATTATTATTATTTCATAAAACATATAGTAAATAATAGCATTAATAACAAAGATAAGTAACATTTAGGTATTTATGCTATTTAAATTATTATATTTTTATTATTTATTATAAATGGTCAGAAATAATAGTAATAATAATAATAATAATAATAATAATAATAATGATCATGAAAAAATCTAAATATTTACAGCAGAAAAAGTTTATTTTTGTATTAAACACAAGTTGTTTGTATTAATAATCAGCATAAGAATAATAATACTAATCATCATCATAATTTTTTTCATATTCTTAACACAATAAGTATATTATTATTATTATTATTATTATTATTATTCAAATAATCCAAATATTTATAACAGAGACAGTTTATTATTGTACAAATGTATTAGTAGCAGTAGTAGTATGATAATAATAATAATAATAATAATAATAATAATAATAATTATTATTATTATTATTATTATTATTATTATTATATTATAAACGTATACATTGTTTATATTAATAATCAGTATATTAATAATCATTATCATCATCATTATATTGTCATGTTCTTAACAGATAAAGTTCAATAGTTTACATCTATATTATTATTATTATTATTGTTGTTGTTGTAGTTGTTGTTGTTATTATTATTATTATTATTATTATTATTATTCAAATAATCTAAATATTTATAACATAGACAGTTTATTATTGTACAAATGTATTAGTAGCAGTAGTAGTGTGATTATTATTATTATATTATAAACATGTACATTGTTTATATTAATAATCAGCATATTAATAATCATTATCATCATCATTATATTTTCATGTTCCTAACAGATGACGTTCATTACTTTACATTTATATTATTATTATGAGTATTATTATTATTACAAAATAAACATTCTAAAAATATTTCTAAAAGTATTAGCTGTTGATTATTGAAATAAATGTTAATTCTGCTTTGTCATCCCACATCAGTAACAGTTGCTACAACACATTTGTGAACAGAAAAGCCACAAGACGCTGTACATGTGATGTTGCTTCCCCCACCTGGTGAGCAGGAGAAATGTCGACCGCTCCACTTGCCAGTCTTAAGGCATGTGCGGCGGCCACTTCCAGAGGGCTTATAAAGCGCTGAAACACACTCATATTCTATACTGGTGTACACATGGTGGAAAGTTGGTGGCAAAACAGGAAAAGCCTTCTCTGGAGAACCTGCCTCTGTCGCTCCCTGACTGGATGCCGAGTACAGCTTATGGACTGGACTTTTCCTGCCATCAGAAGGGATGAAATGAGGATCCAGAATGCTTTCAGTTTAATATCACTGTCACAGAGAAATGAAAAAAAAAAGCCTACCTGGAAGGAGGTTGGTATTTTAAAAGCTTCTGGCGCACAAGTTTTGAAACCTTCGGCTCTCGACAGGCTGTAAAACAGTTTAGGTGTTCAAGCTCACAGTGTGATTGAAAATATCTATTTCCTAAGTGGAAAATAGAGCCACGTACCTCTTACACACATGGGTTGACTGCCGCTCCAGGTCCCGTTCTTCTGGCACACTCTTTTCCAGTCTCCACTGAGAATGTACGTGTTGTTGCAGAAATACTCCACATATTTGAGTCTTCCATCAGAGGCTGAAATCTCCGTTGAGTAACCATTGTGGAGTTGTGGAGGAGCAGGACAGTCTTTTATGACCACTTCTGTAATTCATACGGCAGAACAGGTCACTCAAATTTGCAATGGTCCAACACATTTTTAGAGATGAGTGAATTTAAAGGGTCACGAAACACCAAAACACATTTTTTGAGCTGTTGACTGTCATATATGTGTCCCACGCTACTATTAACACTATTAGGACACATATAATTGACTAAAAAGTGAAGACTGGTTGCGTTTGCGTTATTTCGAGCAAATTCGTTCTTCCGGTTTGAAACAAATTTTTGAAGCTGTGTCAAGCCGATGAGATCCATGCGTGTATTCCAGCGTGGAGAGTGGATGTCTGTACCGGCCAGTGCATCGTGACGTCTCTGAGCGTGCGACATTAATTCATGAGAAAGACTTGGTTCAAACCAACCAGCGTGCTCTATTGTGTATGCAGCAAAACTTTAATATTCATGATCGCTTCGAAGATTGTTTGTACCTGTTAGTGTTCAGTCGGCAAGGAAGCACCACGCTGTGTTGCTACAACAAGTGGAAGAAGAAGAATTGTTTGGAGACACAGGTCGCCAGTGTTGTGTTTATGTGCTGCAACGAAGGTTTTCATTTCCCGCTATGAGAGCGCAGCTGGACTCCCACGCGCGCAGCAGCAGAAATGCGTTTGAGGAACTTTTTTTTTTCACCCGAGAGCTTTCTGCATCTGGAAATGGTGAAATCCGGATTTGTCTCCTTTTAAAAAAATACACAGCTCCAGTTAATTTTGATTGTCCTGTTTTTGGTAAGTGCGCGATCTGTGCTCTTTGTTTGTTTATTCAGATGGGAAAGTTAGTTTCGTCAGCAATACTGTTTCAGTGTTTATAGACAAACCTTAGTCAAAATGATTAGAACTGTTACTGAGTTTACAGCACGCTAACATCACTACAGTATTATAGACTGAAAGATCTGCTATAGATGCTGCTCTCCGAGTGGAAAAATATAAACACCGCCGCATTTTGTGACAGGATAGTGTATACACACACGGCTTTCTGACGCTACCTACCGAGAGCATAAGTTACCGAGAAATGCGGAGAGTTTATTTCTCTCATACGCCACGCAGTCTCAAACACGCCATTAAAAACGCACGCTTAGCGGTTTCTCGCATCTCGTTTGTCACGGGGGCATGCAGGAAATGTTCCTGGATTAAAGAGAAAGTGCCGTTAAAGTCGACAAATTAATAATTTGGCAAATAATTCGATTACTGACGTCCATGTAAACACAGTCACTGTCTTTCTCCCCCTGCGTCTGTGTTTGTTGTGCCTCTGTGTGAACATCAGCGCGTGCACAAATGGAAGCTTCCATTTTTTGCAAAACCTTCCCTCTTTCCCCTTCCCCGACACTCCCACCTAAACCAAGCTGGACACACCCACTTTCCTGATCTTTTCCAAACTAGAGGTGTGAAAACATTCTGCTGAGACTGGGGGGTTTCGTGGCCCTTTAAATGACAGTGTTCTCCAGTAACATTGGGACTCTTGGTAAATGTGAAGGCTGTCAAAAAGTCTTGATTGTTTAAAGTACTGTATGTGTGACCTGGAAGTTGCAGAGACTTTTCAGCATGATGATGATATTGTGATGACTGTGTGAACAGAATATTAAGTAGAGGGCGGGGCTTTCTTTTTGTGCATCATTCACTCATAGCAAACTAACGATAAGAGGGGCGTGGTTAAGAATATTGTGGCTGAAGCCTTCAAACTGACGTCAACAGAGAATGACCACCATTACAAAGAAGCAAATGGACTTTCATTGCAGATTACCGAAACAAACTCTTTTTTTTTTGAGTGGATTAATTTACATGGACTAATTGTTTGCCTAAAAAATAACAATGTCTAACAAAATTTTGATTTCACACAAACTTCCACAAAATTTTTGGATATTTTGATTGAATAATACTAAATAAATGTTTTGGATGTAAATAAAAGCTACTGTCTTTCTCTAAATCGTAAACTATTTGTGATGTTGTTGTCAATATCGGATTGCAGTTTTGATTAAACATTCTGACCCCAAGACCCAACTTCTGCAGTTCTCCAGCTGTGATTATATGGCACTAAAACTCTTCTCCTAACTGTACGTTTGGACAAGACAGACACTCGGCCTCCTTCAGGCTGATTCATAACACTTCCAGTTGGCAGGAATTTCCTAATTATTGCCTTGATGCTGGGAATGAGCTCAACAAATGTCTGTTACAAAGCTACACAGCTCTGTATTTAGTTTTTTTCAAGTGTGTTGGTTGACTGCTGTGTGAAACAGGAGGTCATGATCGAACAATTCACTTTTCCTCAACATCCAGGTATACTCATCTATTTTATTTTTGGCTTAGTCCCTTTGTTAATATGGGGTCACCACAGTGGAATGAACTGCCAACTTATCCAGCATATGTTTTACGCAGCGGATGCCCTTCCAGCACTAGGAAACACCTATACATTCTCATTCACACACATACACTACGGACAATTTAGCTTACCCAGTTTACCTGTACCGGAGCACCCAGAAGACACCAATGTGAACATGGGGAGAACAATCAATACAGAAATACCAACTGACCCAGTCTAGGCTCAAACCAGCGACCTTCTTGTGAGACGATTGTGCTACCCACTGTGCAACTGTGTCTCCAGGTATACTAAATATACTAAATATATAGAAAATATACAAAGTTCTCAATGGTAATATACATAAAATATGAGGTCCTACTTTATATTAGGTGACCTTTAGTACTATGTACTTGCATCTAAAATAAATGCAATGAACTTCTGGTGCTCTTGAGATGGGTTAAGGACAGTTATGGTGGTATGAGTAGGTTTAAGGGTGGGTTAAGGTGTAAGGAATGGTTAATTACAGTGTAAACACAGATGTAATTGCACAAATTAATTTCAGATGTAATTACATGCAGATTTTTAATCAATCATTCATAAGTACAATGTCAAAACTTGTATTTTCATAATAAATATACTGTAATAAATTATTAAGTTTAGTGTAAGTATATATTAGTTAAGGTCACTTAATTTAAAGTGGGATCTAAAGTTTTGTTTGTTGAATTCATGGGGTGCCAATAATTGTGGCACACATACAGTACAGTATATTTCACTATTATTTAAAAAAATAAACTGAGCTGTGTTAGCAAAAGTTTGATATATTTGTCTTAACATTTTGAGCAAAAGATTAAATGGGTAAATAATAAGTAAGTAAGCAAGTAAGTTTATTTAAGTATCACATTTATCATAACAAAGCTAGCCAAAGAGCTGAACAGAATCAAGAATGCGGTGGGGGGTACGGGGGATTAAAACAAACCATGACACACTAGCCCCTTTCACACAGTAATGCCAGTAAATATCCATAAAATTATCAGAACAATTGCACCAGCAAATAAAAACACGCTGTTCACACAGGCAAGGATGTTCTGTGATTTTCCCATGAAAAGCACCATTCACACATCCATTCCACAGTACCGGCATCATTAGCCAGAAATGGCCTCTAAACGGCTGTGCTTGCATTTGTAAACATAAATGGGGTCAGATTTTAAATTGAAGGTTCATTTTTATGTCAAACTTTAAATTCATGCAGCAGCTTCTGTCTCAGAGACAAAACAAAACACTGAACTATAGAAGAAAAATGTTGTCGCATTCCCCTTCATGCGCACTGAGCATAGCACTTGGTAAACTCACAGTGGTTCATCACAAGCATTTTATTCATATTTTTTCCACAGTTGACACTAAGTACGGAAGTCCTAAGAGGCCATGCATTAAAATATTTTTTGTCTCTTGTTATGTGATCTCGACATAACAACTCATTTTCTGGTGATCTCGACATAACAAAAAATTGTCGCGATCACAACTTAATTTTCTAGTGATCTCGATATAACAAAAAGTTCTGCTTATTCTTACTTCCATAGCAAACGCCTACAAAACATCATGGGCGAACACATTCGCTTTTATTTTGACCAGGGACTGAGTCAAACTGAGATTGACCATTTCTATATCAGTGTCCGACACTTGAGAAGGAGGCTTTCGGCTCTCCACCTTTATCGTTAAAGATATAGCGACCCATATCGTCAGTTTCATTGCCAGTCAGCTTGAAGGACCGTGACGTCTGCACGGTTATAGAATGATGCTAGAAAGGTGCCGTCTAAATGGTTTGCGGCTAACCAGAGAAAAGGTAAGAGATGTGCAGTTAAGTTTGAGAATGAGCAGAACATTTTGTTATATCGAGATCACAAGAAAATTAAGTTGTGATCACGACATAATTTTTTGTAATGTCGAGATCACGAGAAAACGAGTTGTTATGTCGAGATCACCAGATAATTAAGTCGTGATCACAACATAACAAGAGACAAAAAATATTTTGATGCATGGCCTTTTAGGACTTACGTAAAAAAGGAACATACTGTAGAAACGTTGTCTGATTAAGAAGCGGCAGTTAATCGTCCTTAATTGTGATTCTATTGATTCTAAGACTTACTTTATAAACAGTGCAGATGTTAATGCATCATTGGCATTAGAATGTTCTGATTGGGCCACAGTCTCACATCAGCATGTTCTGAACTTGTACATGCTCATACTGGCAATTTTACTTTTGCGTTCATACAGAGAGAATTCATGGAATTCAATTAAATGTTATAATTTCTTATTCCAAAAAAAATGTATCAGTATTTTTAAAAAGGTTGGCACATGTGATCTCTTTATGGGAATTTACCAGTAATTTTCCACAAAGGTATTGATGTGTGAGGGGCTACTAATACAACACAACATGCAAATGCACATTGTTTTAATATAAACTATAAAAAAGCTAGGGAATATATTGTTTCACAAAGATTTGCATTCAAAATGTATTCATTCATTTTCCTTTGGCTTAATCTCAATTTCAGAGGTCGCCACAGTGAAACACATCACCAACTATTCCAGCATATGTTTTACACAGTAAATACCCTTCCGTCTGCAACCCAATGTGAAGAAAAACACCCTTACACTCACTCATCCACGCCAAAATGCAAACTCCACACATAAATTCCAACTGGACCAGCCAGGACTCGAACCAGTAACCTTCTCGCTGTGAGGCGACAGTGCTTACCACTGAGCCACTGTGCCACACTATTCAAAGTGAGTAAATAAAAAATAAAAAAGGAGCTTAAGGGGTTACTAATGTATCAGAGCTCTTTGGATAAGGAATTCTTTAATGCATGCAAAATGAAATTTTGAATAAGTACATTGTTTTAAAATCTGTAATAAAAGGCACAAGATGGATGTCCCGAGGCAACTTATTCCAAAGACATGGGACAGCAACCTATTACCCTTTTTAAACAAAAAGAGGGACAGTTAACAAAACCATGTTTGCGAATCAATATCTTGAACGATTAGGAGCGTTAAAGACAAACAATACTAAATGCAGCTGGCAGGATTCTGACCAGAACCAGAAAATCAGACTCAGGGCTCCTCGAGAGTTTACACTGGCTCCCAGTTTCATTCAGATTGGATTTTAAAGTATTATTACTTGCCTATAATTTACCAAATGGCCGAGGTTCTCAATACATAACAGATTTGCTCACGGAACAGATCCCTCAGATCTTTAGAATCAAGCAGATTAGAAATTCCAAGGGTTCAGTCAAAGCAGGGTGAACCCGCCTTCAGGTACTGCGCACCTCGCTGCTGGAACCAGCCCCCAGAAATGGTCAGATGTGCTCCAACATTAGGCACTTTTAAATCAAGACAGAAAATATTTCTGTTTAGCTGTGCCTTTACTGAATGAACACTGTGCTACGTCCAACAGATCACACTATTATGTCTTTCTTTTCTTTTTTATTCTTTTAAAAGCTGTTTAACACATTTTAATCAGTTTTTTCTGTTTTAAATCATTTGTACATGTACTTTGAGTTACCATTGTGTATGAAATGTGCTATATAATTGAACTTGCCTTGCCTTGCCTATTTTAAATGTAATAAATATATAAACAGTGAGCCAGTTTTATGATCAGTTTTCTTTTACTTGGTCAACACTTGCAGTAGCATTTTGTACCATTTGTAAGCGTGCAATATATGACGGAGGAATACCCAAATTCAACAATTACAATAGTCAGAAGTGCAAGAAGTGATAAAAGTATGAATAACTCTACCCAAGTCATTAAAAGAATGATTTAAATATCAAGATGATCCGTAATTGATCAAAACCTTTCTTACAACTGAGCTCAGAATAACACCAAGGTTCCTGACTTGTGAAGAATGAAGAGAAATGACTGTCAAGCTGATTTATAAGAGCACTACTCAGCTTTAGGTTTTTTTTTTTTTCATAAGGTTGAAGAAAACTATTGGATAACCTTAATGTTCGCAGGGCAGGCCAAAAAAAGGTTCAATAGAATCACCAGCTTTTAATGAAGAGCTGAGTATCATGCTTCCTAATGATACCATCTAATGGTCGCATATGCATTAAAAAAGCTGATCTAAAATGGATCCTTGAGGTATCCCACAGACATTAGTAGCAATTCATGAAGAGAACTTACACAACTCATCAGACAAAGACCTGTCTCTAAGATTTAAAGCAATTTAAAGTAGTACTCAGATAAGAAAAAACAACATGATGAACAATTGTATCAAAGGCAGCTGTAGGATCTAGGGGCAGAAGGACTGTACTTTTACCACTACCAATTGCAAGTAAAATGTCATTAACACTTTAAACCAAGCAGACTCAGTACTATGATCAAGAAACCGTGGAGAGGTTCTATTAACTTGGCTTCAGTCGGAAATTACATCAATTACGAATGCACCACTTTTTCTAAAACTTTTATAAAAAAGAAAGCTTAGAGACAAGCTGGTAATTATAAAGGCAATCTTCACTGAAATCCTGTTTCTTGTGGAAAGGCTGAACAAAAGCATGCTTAAAGGGACAGTTCGCCAAATCTTAAAATTCTGCCATCGTTTACTCATTATTCACTTGAAATCTTTCAAGTTGGAAACCTGTAACCTTTGACTTCAGTAGGAAAAACCATTAGGCTATTATGAAAGTCAATGGTTACAGGTTTCTAAAAAAATTCCTTGAGTGTAAGTGTTACGACCCACTTGTTTGGATCGCAACATAAAAGAGCTCAAACAACAAATGGATATATATATTCATTCATTCATTTTCTTTTCGGCATTAATCCCTTCATTAATCCGGGGTCGTCATAGCGGAACGAACTGCCAACTTATCCAGCATATGTTTTACGCAGCGGATGCCCTTCCAGCTGCAACCCATCTCTCAGAAACATCCATACACACTCATTCACACTAATACAGTACGGACAATTTAGCTTACCCAATTCACCTGTAAAGCATTTCTTTGGACTATGAGGGAAACCGGAGCACCCGGAGGAAACCCATGCGAACACGGGAAGAACATGCAAACTCCTCACAGAAATGCCAACTGACACAGCCGAGGCTCGAACCAGCGACCTTCTTGCTGTGAGGCGACAGCACTATATATATATATATATATATATATGCAACTAATTTATTATACATAAAACTAATAGAACAACAAAATCAAGGAACAAATAAATGTCTAGGGATAAAGAAAATAACTAACTTTAACTACATAATAAATTAGTACAAAACAAAATCATAAGGTTACAAAATGAAAAGAGAAGGTTTCGAAATGAGGATGTCCAAGTAGCCACACAGTCCTCCAGAAGCTAGCCCAACACTCTTTATATAGGCTTTAAAACCAATTGGTGAGCCAGCAGGCACCCAATCAGGATCTGCCACATCCGAACTGGAATCCTGGGGTCGTCACAGTAAGTAAATAGTGAGCAAATTGTCATTTTTGGATGAATTATATATATTTTTTGGAACTACTCCAGTAACTAATACATAAATCAAAGACTGAACTGCAATAGCAATTTCAGAATAAGACACCTTAATAAACATCCAGAGAAAGATTTCTCTTCATATTGACCAAATCACAAAGCTCCTTTAAAGAGACACTCAGAAGAAAAGAAAAGAAATACACAAATTAGCCAACGAAAACAATGAAATGATATGCTAAGTGCCAGGAGTGAATAGCTATTTTGACCTGCTTTTGCAGCCACATGAATGTTAGCCAAACACTCTTTAAGAACCTCATAAGACAAGGATTGAGGGTCAAGTTTCCATTACCTCTAAGCAATAGGAGCATGAGCCTCATCATCCAGCCAATAGTAAAGTTGATTAAAAAAGTAATAATTTATAATAAAAAATAATAATATAATAATGAATAAAGACATTTTCATTTTTTAAAATGACTGCATTTACATGGACATCAGTAATTGATTTGCCTTAATCTGAACTAGACAATGATATGATTAAGGTGTTTACATGAGTTTACTTTCATGATTCCTGTTTCACATGCTACAGCATATAATTCGATTAATGTCATTGCGTCACCACGCTATTCACATTTCCTCCAGAGTTTCATGTAATTTCGAGGGTTTCTTTTTTAATTTGTCAACTTTAACTGCAGTTTGGCACTTTCATTTTCATTCAGGAACATTTCATGTATGCACCTGTGACAAACAAGCATTTCACAATGTCTGTGTCTGTGGTCCTATACTGACTGTGTAGTATGTGCAGACTATACTGTCACAAAATATGGTGAAAAGTCCAACAAATAGTTTGATTGCGGAGTTTACATGTCTATACTGCACTTCAATAATGCAACTAAAATCGGCACAGTCCAAGTCTTAATTTCATTTCTGTTTAGTTCGAGTATGACCTTAATCGAATTAAATCAATCAAAAAAAAAAAAATCGCTCTTTACATGGTAGACTCTTAATTGTATTGAAATCGGATCATTAGTGTCTATGTAAACATACTCAATTTTGTGATTGTCCCAACATTTGCCACACACAATAATCAAAAAATTAATTAAATGATGCTTCTCGAGACTAAAAGACATTCACGTGAAGCCTGGACAGATTAACTGAGTTTGTTACCATTTGTTGGAAAATCAAATCACATTGCTATGACAAATAATACAAATGATAATTGCACATGTTCATATAGATGAAAACAAGCTCCAACCAACAGGGGTAACACATTGATCCAACCATCTCCACAGATTTGTTTGTTGCCGTTCATCTGTGCAAAACTAGCCAACCCAGGCTCATTCTGATTATGTACCCCTATTTTATACATTTTTTGTTTTTGTGAATCTACCAGAGGCAACTGTGTACGCTTTTTCAGAAATCAAATTACTCTCGCAATTGCTATTCACGCCTGCTGTTCTCACTTAAATCCACCAGAGGGTGCTGTTGACTAACTGACAGACTGACTGACCAACCGACCAATACCCCCAACTTCCACCTTCCCAAAACCCAACCAATAGTGTTTTTAAATGCACCAATAGACCGTCCCACCCACTTTAAACCCCACAGACAGTGTTTTCAAAAGCAATCCAGAAAAAGAAAAAAACCCTGATTTTTACCACGTTTTCAAATTTGACCACATTCTCACCCTGTTATTTACTTGTTTATGTTATTTTTGGGCTTCTATTTCTGTCTCACCCACTTTCTGGAACCATTCTTCACTAGACTCGAACCCTGTTGTCGCGGTCAACTCCGCTCTGCATCTCAAGTCCACCAACATACGTGTCGAGCTACTAGACAAACTGGTAACAGCAGGAATGCCGTCCACATGCAGGTAATTGATCAGCTGGTAAATGAGAAAAGGAATGACGACATACCACCCCGTAACGTTCGTTTTAAAGGTAAAATTCAGCCATACGTAGCTCTGGCTACATAATTCGTGATCTCCAGAAATGGATATCATTCAGAATGAGCCTGTGTTGATTTTTTCACACATTTCATTCTGAATAGATTTCAATAAGCGCTGGCGTTCTGTGATCTCTGGCTGAAAGAAATCTGACTCTCATACACACAAGCACACCTGACTCTGACTGTAAGCTGCTTTGTCAGTCCCGAAAGCTGCTGTACTAAAAGCTTTTGTCATAACAACATAAGACTCTGCGTACCCTTTATGCACACAGGAGCGGTGCCACTCCAAGTGCCATTGGGAAGACATGCCCGCTGAGACGCTCCCTTGAGCTGGTATGGTTTATAGCAGAGATACTGAGCCGAGCGGAGGAGCCCACCCTCACTGTACCGCAGGAATAGATCTCCGTTGGCTGGCTTTGTGGGAGTTGCACAGAGAGCTGGTGCTTGTCCTTGTGAAAGGCAATAAAATTGACATTATGCAATATGTAAGCATTAAAAATTAAAGCATGGCAAATGTGGTTTCTACAAAGGGCACTTAGCAGGAACAATAAAAAGCCATAAAATTAGAGAAAGCGTTCGCCTGCTTACAGGGGGAAATGTTACAACATATGCTTATGTCTTACATATTATTAACCAATGAATTACTAATACACTTAAACAATAAATACATTTAAATAAATTATTAAAAAAAGATATATATGTTTGTGTGTGTACTTGTTTTTATATCCCAGTGGGGACTTGAACCTGAATGCATGCAGACTCATGGGGACTTGTATCTCAGTGGGAACTAAAGGGAACTTAACATGCTTATAAATGGCACAGAATGAGGTATTTTGAAAATGTAAAACTGCACATTGTTTCCGTTGAGGGTTGGGTTTAGGGGTATGTTTGGGGTATAGGGATAGAATAAATGGTTTGCACAGTTAAAACATCACTATGTCTATGAGAGTCAATGCCGCAATATAGGAATAAGTCTGTGTATGTGTTTTTGCTTATGTGGTTTATGAGGATACAATTGGGTAACACTTTATTTCGATGGTCCATTTGAGGATTAGTAGACTGTCTACTT
>CAIGQQ010040079.1:6054166-6071928 GCA_903798035.1 Danio albolineatus | reverse complement strand
GAATGAATGAATGAATGAATGAATGAATGAATGAATGAATGAATGAACGAATGACTGAATGAATGAATGAATGAATGAATGAATGAATGAATGAATGAATAAATGAATGAATGAATGAACGGATGACTGAATGAATGAATGAATGACTGAATGAATGAATGAATGAATGAATGAATGATTGAATGAATGAACGAACGAATGAATGAATGAATAAATGAATGAATGAACGAATGAATGAATGAATGAACGAATGGCTGACTGAATGAATGACAGACTGAATGAATGAATGAATGAACAAATGAATGAATGAATGAACAAATGAATGAACGAATGACTGAATGAATGAATGAATGAATGAATGACTGAATGAATGAATGAATGACTGAATGAATGAATGAATGAATGAATGAACGAATGACTGAATGACTGAATGAACGAATGAATGAACGAATAAATGAATGAATGAATGAACGAATGACTGAATGAATGAATGAATGAATGAATGAAAGTAGGGAAGCAGCAAATGGAAAGCATACATTTGGTAAAATAACAGCTAAATATATATTACATAATATATAAATATAATATGATATAATAAATAAATTAAAAGAATTATTTGCTTGCAATATAAATCCAATTATATAAACAGCTCAAGCTGAAAAATACATTAGCAGGTCATCAGCAGTTCAAAACTTATAACAGAGCCGTTCCCTCTTACCCTGGTGTAGGATGCAGGGGTCGCACTCATCCAGAACATTTCGACAGCAGGGTACAGCATAGCCCACTTTCACTCCCTGAGACGGGCACTTACATGCAATCTGCTCATACTCACAGCAGGTACGGCACATGGCGTTCCACTGCGGGCCAGGACACTTATCCTCCTGCGACCTAAAAACTAAATCAAGCAGCCCAGATGTCAGAAGTCCTGCACACTTCTCCAGAATTCATGAGACGGATGTTAAGTGATGCTAAATAAGTCATGTATCCAGTCAATTGACAGAAAGTCATTGGTTTATAATAGGATGTAAAATCTGTGGTTTCTTAGACGACTAAATTTATCTTTACAGTTAAAATATGTAAGATTCACAATATCTAGTGCAATAGCAACAATACAGATGTACATTAGCTTGATGTTATCCTGTAAAGAGCAAAGGAATCATAGCGGTTGTCGCATTCAACTCTACAGTTGAATGGAAATCAATTAGATGGGACTCAAGCATAAATCATCTTCATGGATGAGGTACTGAATGAAAGATTTAATAAAATAATTTCATGTTATTTTCCACTCTAATGGAGGAGCTGGAAGTAAGCTAAAATTATGCTAACTTACTACTCGCACATCAGTGTACAAATCATCATCTTAAAGGGATAGTTGACCCAAAATTCTGTGATCATTAACTCTCCCTTCACCAGTTGTTCCAAATCTGTTTAGGTTTCTTTTTTCTGTTGGACACAAAATAATATATTCTGAAGAAAGCTTGAAACCTGTAACCATTGACTTCCATAGTATTTGTTTTTCCTGCTATGGATGTCAATGGTTACACGTTTTCAGCTTTCTTCAAAATATCTTCTTCTGTGTTCAACAGAAGAAAGAAACTCATAAAGGTTTATATAACTTGCACTTGCAGTGTTGGGATAACGCATTACTTGTAACGCAAATTAAGTAATGATATTACTTATATTACTAAATGATTGAAGTAACGCACTACTTTGAAAAAATAAGTAATAATATTTGAGTTACTTTTAAAAAAATGTAATGCGAGTTGACTCACTTTTAAAAAATAAACTGCTGAATTCAAATGATTGTATCACTTTAAATCTCACACGCAATGAGAAAATATAGAAACAGACAGAAAGGAAGATGGCAGTGCCTTAGATTTGTGCGATAGAAATATTCTATTTTTTTTTAACACATGAAAGAAAAGGGAAAAAGGTTTATCTGGATGGACAGATTTTACTTTTTAATAAGACAAAAAGTACAAAAGTAGCAAACGCATAGCTTTAAACTTTCATTAATATATATTTATTTTATATATGTATATATATGTATTATATATGTATAAAACATGTATAGCTTGGGTCAGGAAGTTCATTCATTCATTTTCCTTTGGCTTAGTCTCTTTATTCATCAGGGGTCGCCACAGCAGAATGAACCTCCAACTATTCCAGCATTTCGTCACCTTGGAATTATGAGCTTCTATCTGAGCTCTGAATGATGTTGAGATATTGAGCTTCTAAGTTTTTGCACTCCATAGCAAACTGTATTTGTGTAACATTTGTTTTTTAAATAAGTCTTAAAACGTAAACAACTTATAAAAAACATCCCATAATGTAAATAAGTTCTCAATTAATAGGAATATGTCAGATCAACCTTATAATTCTAAGGTGACAAGGATATGTTTTACACAGTGGATGCCCTTCCGCTGCAACCCAACACTGGGAAACACCCATACACTCTTATTTACACTCATCAACCATGCAGGGCCAATTTAGCTTATTCAAGTCACCTATACCACATGTCTTTAGACTGTGGGGGAAACCCACATGTACACAGGGAGAATATGCAAACTCCACACAAAAATGCCAACTGGCCCAGACGGGACTCGAAAAAGCGACCTTCTTGCTGTAAGGCAACAGTGCTAGCAATTGTCAGGAAGTTCTCCGAAGATAGCATTTTTTTTAAAGGTAAATTAACATTATACGGTGTGTTTCAATTGCAGAGCTCCTCTATTTAAAAAAAAAGAAGAAGAAAAAAAACCTGCAACTTCAAGCAGGTTTTCAAGCAGATCAAGCCTCAGCCAGGTCAGAAAAAGTAATTCAAAAGTAATGTAATGCATTACTTACCATAACAGTAACTAAGTAACACAACTAGTTACTTTTTTGGGCAGTAACTCAATATTGTAATGTATTACTTTCTGAAGGAACTTTCCCCAGCACTGTCCAATTGATGATGTGCAAATAGTGAGTAAATGTTACATTTTGGATGAACTATCCTTTAACTTTTGGGTGAACTTATCCTTATGGTAACAGCAAAGTTTTTAATAGTAAAAAAAGATCAAAATACAGTTAAGTGTGCCAAATGTTATCCTATTATTTTTTTTGTATGTATTAGCTTGGTGGCTGGCATGCAACACTTGCTATACATTGGATTAAACTACATCAAAATTATCACATTATATAAAAGCATTCAAACAGCTCAACTGTGTAATAAAACACTTAAGACTGGCAATTTCTGACAGTCTTTAAAATATTTATCTGCTATTTACCAGTCCTCATGTCCCAATCTTCTTGGGCCATTTTAACTGGCGGCAGCCGATGATAAGGAATGAGTGTTTAGTTGCTACAACATCTACATCTCTGCTTGTGATTCTGATTGGACTGTGACTTTGATCTTTTTTTTTTTCTGATGTAATTAATCACATAATAAATTTGACTGAGAAATTACACCCCAAGAGAAATGTCATGCTTTTTTATTCACTCATAAAAAATAAAAAATAGTTTTGCTTAATGGAATTATCCTCAACATAATAAATTAAATGTCTAAGAATGTAAATATCTATCTATAACCAAAGTTTCATTTAGCCATGTGTATGAATGACCCATAGGATCATTGATTTATCAAAGTGATATGAGTGTTTTCATGAGTAAAACTTATCAATAACATATCATGTCTAAAATATAACTGAACATAATAAAACAAAACTGTTGAATAGGATCTATATTCACATTTGGGATAAAAATAGCCCTTGTGTAAAATTGCTAAACTATATCACATTAGGGGTAGTCACACTACACTGTGGTGTAGTGAGTAGCACGATCGCCTCACAGCAAGAAGGTCACTGGTTCAAGTCTCGGCTGGGTCAGTTGGCATTACTGTGTGGTGTTAGCATGTACTCCCAGTGTTGGTGTGGATTTCCTCTGGGTGCTATTTCCTCAAGGTTCAGAATAACGAAATAAATACACAATAATTAAAAAATACTTATTTTTCAAGAGTTCACACTTAGCTGATGATTGATTATAAAGCTTGTTTGGCATGCTTTCCCGGGAGAGAGCTCTGAGCTCATCAGATCCTCGAGCCTGGGGCTCCCTCCCGTTTGCAAGGCGAGAGAAGAGTTTGAGCTCAGGTAGATCTTGAGAACTCCTCTGCTGTTGTAGCTAATGAACAGATAGTGATTGCTCTCAAGAGATAACTTCTTACTAGGAGCATGTCTATGAAGCCAATTTGGATTAGTCAATTAACTTAAGTTGCATGTTTTTGGAAGGTGGTAGGAAACCGGGGGACCCAGGGGAAACCCACGTGAGCACAGGGAGAACGTGTAAACTCCACACAGAAACATCAGCTGGCTTGGTAAGGACTAGAACCAGTGACGCTCATGCTGTGAGGCAACAGTGCTAATCACTGGGCCACCATGCCACCCATCTAGGAAAGGAGGAGGAGTAGGGGTGGAAGGGGGGATTCTTCAAAACGAAGATGGCTGTGATATGGAACTTAGGGTATTTATAGTGGCTTGGGAATTTTCTGAATTGGTGAATCATAAATTGAATAATGCGAGACCAGCTGCAAGCAATCATAAGCACGCGATCCTCTCGAAATTAGTTTATAATAAACTGCACTTAAAATACAAATTTCTTTAAAAAATAGTAATCTGTTTTACAAATTAAGTTTTAAATTAAAAACTGTAATCTATTGTCATTTTATTAGGCAAATAACAAATTGACAGGTACATTCAACTTTCCTCAGTCAGAATTGGGCCCTTAGAATAATAAAAAAATAAATATATAAAGTCATTTTTTGTTTTAGGAATAAGGTCCCAGATTTAGAATAAAAGTTACTAAAATGTTTTTTCTATTTAACAACAACACAGTAGCAAAAGATGATTTCACATATGTCAGATGGCATGTTTTCTTGCACAGTTGGATGTTAGACTCATGAAAAATAATAGTTTGCATTGGCCAAAACGGATTAGCTGAAGTCACACCGATGTGATGCCAACAGAGCATTCCGTTTGGTCTTAAAGCCTTTTTTGATGGGTTATTTTCACTAGTTATGATGACATAGCAATCAAAATAGGACAAATGAACTCATGAATTGGACAAATTGTGGACCTTTGTCAGTGAGGAGTAGGTCTTTTTAACAACCCGAACCCACCCTGGCTAATAAAATTTAATGTATAAAATTCAAATCTAATTAGAACTAAGATAGAAAATATTACTTTATAAACTATATTGTGCATAACTCATATAAACATTCATATATTACTCAACAATTCAACAAAATCTTACATAAATAAATAAATCTGTGAATCTGTGGATTTCTGCGGGCACAGATTCAGTGAGGACCTATTTATAACTACATTCTATAAGCTTTCATTAACCTGCAATATTTTTTCACCAATTAGCTAGGTGAGCAGGAGTGGGTAAACTGATCTTGTTGAAAACAATAAATGTTATTTTCCCCAACTAATCATCAAGAGCACTAGTTTCTGACATCCGAGGGTATTATGACAACACTGACAGGCAAAACAATTTACAGACAGTGAGATTGGTTAAAATTGCAGTGTTCTCTGAATTTAAACACTGATTGAGACATTTGGGTTAAGGTTTGGCAAGCACACAGTATTGGTTTTTGAATATTACAATGCACAAACTTTGCATATTGCACCTTAAAGTTCTCAATCGTGTCTTGGCATGTTAAACTCATACTTCTGTCATAGATTTGCTTATCAGTCGTGTAATTATAGTCTGTGGTCCTTCACCACTCATCATGAGTTTTGCTGTGATCCTAATATAGATGAAAGATCACTAAGATCTAAGTGTGCCAACAGTGCCGTAATTATAACCCACTGTTTACTTTCTTGTGGAAGCAAGACTCCTGTCTGTTTTCTTGCTATCTTTGAGTTTACAGACAGGTTCATATAGTCACTTCCTGGCGCATTCATCCCAAGCCTGTTTTTCTCATTTGTGAGGAATCGTCCAAAGAGACTTATGCATCTCTATGTGAATCAAACCTCTTTAGACATATTATATTGAATTTGTAAGCAGCATAAGTATACTTGTTATAAATGCATATTTCAACACATTTTTTATTCCTGTCCCTTATATATAAGCGGGTAACACTTTATTTTGATGATCGACACAGACACTCTGTTGACTATATAGGTGATTTTTGCAAGTAAAACACATCAACTTATTTTATTAAACCTAATCATCACTTTAATAATACTTACGTAAGAGTAAACATGTAGATTACTTTAAAGTCATCAGAAATCACATCAACTTCAGGAAGTCTGATCTAAAAAGCACACTTTAACTGAATGCAACCTGCAGAATCACATTAAGTGTTGGACTAAACACACACATATTTTCCAGTGGCTGTGGTATTTAAATTACACCGTGCATTGAAATAACAGTGTTTGTGTCATAGAGACCCAATCATTACTCTTGAAAGTGAGCGTTACAGTTGAGTTCTTGCAAAACTCTTACCATTTGGCCAAGATGACCCAGTGCTTAAAAGCTGAAGAAGATAAAGAAGGACGGGGAGCGAAGCCGAGTGGTATCCAGACTCAGGGGCCATCCATATCCCTGCGCTCACAGCCAGCTGGCCTGCGGGAGAGAGCATTCTTCAGCCAACACTTCTGTTGTGTCAAATGAGCTCCTGCAACATGAGGCCAGTCATTAGAAACCCCCAGTCTCTCCGTCTTCCTCTCTCTCTCTCTCTCTTAGACAGTTTCCTCTAACTCTCTCCCTCAATTTACAGTCTGTTGCAGTTTCACTGTGACGTAAGGAGTTTGATGGAGAGCAGGGGGAAACTTTTAACCCATTCTCCTACCAGTGTCATGTTTGTCTGTTTGCTAGACACAGTTACTAAGTTACTAAATATATAAATGTTCCTCATCTGTAAACAAGCAAACAGCTGTAAATGGGCTTCAACTGCACATGTTTTTTGACGTCTAGAGAACTCTTGGGGTGGTAATAATTTAGGTTATTATTAATGCTCTGATTAAGCACTTTTAGGGAATGAAATAGAAGGAGGGAGAATATATATTAAAGTGTCATTTCACTGGTCAAGCAGATAATAGGATGTGGAGAGGTATTATACAAATGACTGACTCAGAAAACTGCTGTTCTTTCATTTGCTCTCTCTCTCTCTCTCTCTCTCTCTCTCTCTCTCTCTCTCTCTCTCTCCTCCCCCATCTGTTTCTTTATATGCCAGATCCATTTGGTTTATTTTCTTTACATGTAGCCTTCTGCTGTAGCTTGCTATGTAAAGTTTACTGCTGTATGTAAAGCTGATGATAATGAACTGTATGAGAGTGAATGGGGTTTGGTGTAAGGGTCCAGCAGGACAGACTAAAGAGAAAAACATTTGCCCCGTTTGTTTTGAGTTCCCATGGAAACTGAGTTTCCATGTTCTTAACTGCTCTCGAATACACTCATTCTATCTGAATGAAGAAAATCCCCCACTCGTATGAGTGCAATGATTAATAAATGTGTCACAAGACACATGGCACAAACACAATAGAAAACTGGGAAAGAATAACTAAACATTTTTTATAATAATTTAGTATTAGTTTAATTTTATATTAGTTTAGTTAAGTGTAGTTGCATCTTTTGAGCTTCTTCTTTGGAAAACAAAAAAGGTTTATTTACAAACTCTAACTGTAATTTGACTTCTACAAGTTTGTTTTTGTGAGTCCATCAGAACTTTAATGGAATGCATGTCCACATAAAAAAAGATGCAGCACTTAATCTCTTATGGAGATTATCTATATTTTAAATGCAGAGCTCAGAAACCTCTCACCCTTTGAAAAAAATTAATGAATGATAAACTGTTTGTAAAAACTGAGCTGTCGCATTGTTGAAATAATGAGTATATTTTAAATGCACTAGAAAAAAATGCTGGTATGTCGTCCCAACACAAATTGATTGAGTTAACTTAATGGTTTTTACAAATTTGAGTAGATTAACCCTTGTACGCTGTTCAAATGTACTACACTTTTAGTATGTTAGGGATGAAAACAGTAACTGTGGACTCTTTTTTTTTTACCTTTTATCACAGTCTTGGGCATGTGAATGATTAGTAACAACATTGCTTTTGATGCATTGCTGGATTTTCATTTTTTTCTTTCTAATTTACTGTTGGTGGCTGTTTTTGCCCCCAATTGACCTCAATTATAACCACATTTGATGGTGCAGAAATACACAGTCTTTGTTTTTACTTATTCCATGTAGTTCTGAGAGCTGAGACACATCAAGGTAAGCACGCAAAGGTCACTCACACACTCACGCACTTTAATTTGCTGTTATACTCAGTATAAAATCCAGAAACTAAGCTTTATTTGCACAGGCCTACAGTATCTAAAGGGTTAATGGTGCCAACTGATGATCAACAGTAAAGTTTACTAATTTGACATCTTCAAAAACAGGGAAAACCACAAACAATCAAAATTGCTTGATTATATGGTGTCATTTGTAATAATAATTTGTGGTTATAATGGAAGTCAATGGGGCAGAGACAGAGACCAACAGTAAATTAGGGAGAAAAAAATAAAAATTTATCAAAAACAATGCATCAAAGGCAATGTTGTTTTTTTACATATGCAAAAACTACATTGACTTTGATGCATGTGTAAAAACATGCACATATTTTTTATATGCATGCACATATTTTGATGCACATATGTAAAAACAACATTGCCCTTGATGCATTGTTTGAAAAAAACCTGTTCACAATTACTTTTTATATTGAAAATAAGTAATTTTGTTTGTTTATTTCACCAAATCAGAGACATCATTTATTAATTTGGCAGTCAAAGAGTTATAATCCTGTAATTTTCCAAAAATGTTGTAGTTTTGATCAGAACTTGTGTTGATTAACAAATTTAAGCAATTTTTTTTTAGAAAAAACAATATTAATCTGATGCATTTTTACAGCTCTTTAATTCAGTGAATGTTTTCGTCCCTAACATAACAAAAGGGTAGTACATTTTCCCAGAGTGTAACATTGAGTTTTATAAAATAATTAAAAAATAAAATAAAATCAAGGCATTTTCTCAAAATATGTGTCAAAATAAGATTTGTCACCAAAGAACATTCTGCTAGCCGAAACACAATAAGTTAATTAAGACTCAAAATCACCCTAGAATTGATGAAAACATCCCTAACAGTACATAAGAGTTAAACATAAAACAATTAAGTTGTCCCCCCAAAAGAAATTAAAAATTGTGCTGTTTTCACTCATTTTAAATAAGTATGTTGAACAAGTAGCAAAGGTAGTTTTTTAAGTGCATGAAAAGTACCTATTTATGTCAAGTCCTATGAATCAAGAACATTTTTGAGAGCTGAGTATTCTGCTGAACTTTAAAAACATCTCACTTTCCATGCAAAAAAGCCCAGACTGTTTTCCAGCGCATTTTTATTACTGCCTGTTTCTACTATACAGTATCAATTTTCCATATAAAACCCTCCACAAATTGTTATTGTCATCCTCTCCAGTTAAATCCAAACACAAATCCGTATACCACTACAGCTTTGCATGTTTTATGATTGTGTGCATATTGAAGGCAAATCCTTAGATGTATGTGTGCTTAGAACGCTAAGCAGTTTTATGACTATATGTCAGATTAAAATACAGCACTGGAGTTAGAAACATTGAAAGTCCAGGCAAGCTCATGCATATAATACATTTCACACTCACTAAAAATAGCTATTTATATAAAAAAGTGGTTTCGCATTTGTTTTGTTTTGTTTTGCGAGAGGTAGTCAGAGAGATGTTTCACATGCAGCTCAGACATTTAATTAGTTTCAGCTGTGGCAAATACTGTACAAACAAACAGAATTCCACAGAAGGCACTACACCATGCTTTAAAAGAAACATGTCCTTCCAAACTCCGCTTCTCTTGGGTAAATGTTTTATAAATCACGCTGACAGTTTCAAAGGAATATTTGAATGATTGCTTCGATTATCACAACTTTTTACTTCTGTTTAGAGGCAGTCACAATCCATCAACGTCTAAACAATATTTGATTATATCCTCGCGCAGCTGTGTAACTTATGATAGCATGATACTGTAATCACTTATTGAAAAGCCAAACTCGCCTCTGGATGTTTTGAATGAACAAATATATGAAACACTGAAGAAGTGTTGCTGATGATGGTGTGTTCTACTTAGCATCTCTTGCTCTAGGGCAATCTAAAGGGGAAAAGGCTTTCTCTCTAAAATATTCATGGACATTCTGGAAAAAGCTTTCTAAAACACGCATTTCCAATGAAAAGGAACTTTGAGGGTATATGAACTTTGGTACTTTGCCACTTTGGCACACACTCTGTGCAGCTCTGCAAAATTTAGGCACTATATTCCAGGGTTGCACTCTTTTATAGACTGAAACGAAAAGTTGTTCACTCAACCTAAAATAATTTGCTATCTTTTTGCTTTGACTGGGTTAAATTTCATTATGAATTATTTTATTCTTATTATTAAAATATTTATGTATCTTTCATTAAGTAATTTCAACTTAAAATGATTGTTTGATAATGCTTAATAGTTGACCTAACTACTTATTTCAAGTAACTTACAAAGTTTAGTTTTATAGGTAACTTATATCTTCAAGTTATCTGTATACTAACATTTATGCTTATTGAACTTAATTACAGGGCGACACAGTGGCTCAGTGGTTAGCACTGTCACCTCACAGCAAGAAGGTTGCTGGTTCAAGTCCCAGCTGGGCCATTTGGTATTTCTTTGTGAAGTTTGCATGTTCTCAGCTCAAGACATTGTCAAGACGATCTGCAGTTCAAACCCAGCATCAGAATGGAGAAGAAAGGTGATTTTCAGCGTGGCATGGTTGTTGGTGCCAGACGGGCTGGTCTGAATATTTCAGAAACTACTGGAATTTTCATGCTTAACCGTCTCTAGGGTTTACATAGAAAGGTCTAAAAAAGAGAAAATATCCAGTGAGCTGCAGTTATGTGGGCGCAAATGCCTTGTTGATGCCAGAGGTCACATCCAACCTTGAGGCGGATGGGCTACAGCAGCAGAAGACCACACCTGGTGCCACTCCTGTCAGCTAAGAACAGCAAACTGAGGCTACAATTTGCACAGGCTCACTAAAATCGGACAATAGAAGATTGGAAAAATGTTGCTTGGTCTGATGAGTCCCAAATTTCTGCTGCAACATTTGGATGGTAGGGTCAGAATTTGGCATTAACAACATGAAAGCATGGATCCATTTTGCCTTGTATCAATGGTTCAGTCTGCTGGTGGTGGTGGTGTAATGGTATGGGGGATATTTTCTTGGCACACTTTGGGCCCATTAGCACCAGTTGAGCATCATGTCAACATCTCAGCCTGCCTGAGTATCATGCCAGTAGTTTCTTGGCACACTTTGGGCCCATTAGCACCAGTTGAGCATCATGTCAACATCTCAGCCTGCCATGCTATCATGCCATTATGGACCAAAATCTCTGAGGAATATTTCCAGTACCTTGTTGAATCTATGCCATGAAAGATTAAGGCAGTTCTGAAGGCAAAAGCGGGTCCAACCCGGTACTAGTAGGGTGTAAAGTGGCCGGTGAGTGTATATGTCTTTACAGAATAATTGACCTCACAGTGTAATTGTTAGGACAAACTCAACCCATCATATTTTAAGCTGAGGTGACAAACACAGTTAAGTCAGCTTACAGACTAGTTGAAACAAACAGACTAGTCGAATAAACAAATTCAGAAACTGCAAGTTGTTTTAAGTCATCTTGGAAAACAACTAAAATGTGGAATCATTGTTATAGTCACTTTTTTGCTAACTTTTTTCAATTCATCATTATTTCTATAGCTCTTCTTACAATGTAGATTGTATCAAAGCAGATGAAGAATAGAGAGCAGAAAGCCATACTATTTAACATTGTGAAACATTTCAGTAACTTTCTTAGACGCATTCATAAAGTAAAAGATTAATGGACCATTAAACTTTTTTGAATTGATGAAAAATGGAGTGAATTGCCAGCATGAGATGAGATTTGAATACAAAACTAGAACTGATTGTTTTAATATATGACAAACTGCTTATGCTGTCCCTCATTTATGAGCAACTTTGGATAAAAGCATCTGCGGTATGAATAAATGTGTAGTTTTTCTTCAAAGTAATTCCTGTTTTCTTTTTCAAATCACAATTAGAGTACCTGTCCAAATGATTAATATGATCCTGCTTGTGTCTGAGAACTGCACATGCATTGAAATGTTTGAGCTGCCTAGCAGAGGTTTATTTTTTAGCTTAGTTTTTTTCAGAGAACTTGTCAATCAGGTCTCTATCTCTCCTCCACAGCACAACCTGCAGTCATGGTTTGAGAAGTGGACGTCCCGTAGAGACTGCACTGATCTCAATGAAATCCAGCAGTGGGCCAAAGCTGTCTCCAGGTCAGCCGTCCTTATTTTTGCTCCTTCTCATCTTGTCTGATGCCTTTCAAGCTAATGACCAACAAACCTGTTCTCTGCAACATCCTCCTTACAGACAAATTGGCCAGGATGAAATATCACAACTTGTAACAAAACCAAGCCAAAGACGAACCTCCTTGTCAAAGCTGCCAGCCACATTACAACATAGCATGTTGAAACAGAAAATGGCTGATTGGTTTTCACTGACCTTTTAGCAGCTTCAGCACATTCCGGTCTCACAAAAGTAGGTACTTTTTGATTCTGAAAATGAAAGCAATGATTCATTAGTCAAATGAATGAATGAATGAATGAACAATTATAATGGCCTCTTGACAATCATGTTTATGAGGGATTTATGACAGGTTAGGATGTATTGATAATGTCAAGTTGTCAGGACAAAGAAAGGTTATGATGCATTTTATTATGTTAAAGAGCCCCTATTATGTATTATAGAAGGTCATATTTCGGTTTTGGGGGTCACCAACAACCGGCTGATATGCATGCAAGGTCAAAAAACACTTTCATTAGCTATGTTTACATCTAAAAAATGCGAATAAACTATGCACAAAACTGGATTATCGCATAAAAGACGTGCGAATAAAGCAGAGTTTCCATCCAACGAGTCAAGCGGACAATATTGTCTCTTCCTGATTAACTGGGGCCAAATATCAACAGTAAAAACATACATTTTACATGAAAAGCATATATTGTTATGCGCATTTTCAAAGTTTATGCGCATCATGGCGTTTCCATTCAACCATTTTTTTATGCGCATATACAAAATGTGAATAAAAATAGCTGGATGGAAATGTAGCTATTGTCTTATAATATGCATTTATTTGTACCCAACTATCCCAATGACTCCCATATGATTCTTCAGCAATTCATTTGTTCCCAAACTCCTCCTCAATGGTAATCTGTGTTGATTGGTCCGATGACCCAGTCTGTTGTGATTGGTCAACTGCATTTAGCGCGAGACAGTAAGAAACACCCACCATGGCTTTACAAAATTGTCGAAGAAGTCAGAGTGCAGAGTATATGCGTGAGCCCAATGCAGGAGTGCATTAAAGCAATGCAGTTAAACACCTCTATTCCTAACCTTAAGTAAAAACAATGACTCACCTTCAGTATTAACCCACACAGTGGCAAAAGCTGAATTATTTTGAAACGTGATCGCTGCACGTGTGTAGGAACAGCTGACAGTGGCCATAGCAACAACAAACTGCAGAGGATCGATTGCAAGCTCACAAATGCATTTAAAGGACCCTGAAACCCCCTCTTTTGGTTCAAGTCTACCTCCAAATCTTTTCAAAAAATGCTTCGTAATGGGCATGGAGCACCGTGATCGGAGGCAGGAGTGGCCGGCAAAGCAGGGGAAATAGAGGGGAGTTAACAACTGTCAGTTGACTCACAAAATGAGAAAAATCGTGAGGAGACCCATGATTTTATAGTTTACAAAGTTAAAATGCAAAAAAATAAACAGCAAGTAATTTAATGTTCTGCTACATTTGCTATTAGTAATTTCATAGACACATAACCACAATTTGTTATATCATTATAAAGATATTTCCTAGAGATGGGTTGCAGCTGGACGGGCATCTGCTGCGTAAAACATATGCTGGATAAGTTGGCGGTTTATCCCGCTGTGGCGACCCCTGATTAAAAAAGCGACTAAGCCGAAAATGAATGAATGAATTATAAATATAATCGTGTTTATATAAACACTATAAATGAGGAGGACTTCTCTCCTCCTCAATTCCTGGGTCTGAATGCAGAAACAGTGGATAGCAGTGTGGCAGGTCTTTTTCTCTGTCTATTTCAACCATTAGCCCTGCCAGTAATCTGGAGGATTTTAAACATGTGCGAACACAGCAGCACGGATATAGGCAATGTTTCTCAGTAGTAACAAACTCAAAAGACAGCCATTCTCCAATTCTCGTACAGCTCTGCCGACAAAATGCTTGCTGCAAACCAAAAGCTTTGCTTTATCAGCCCTGACAGATTCGTGGGGAAAAACATGCAACAAACCTTGTGGATCATGGAAACAAACACAAACATAAGAAAACATAAGAAAACTTCGCTATGAATATTAACGCGTCATCTCTCCGCTAGCAGATTCCGATTTTGATCCCACCCCAAAAATGATTTTTAAACCCAGATGACTTTTTTTTAACGTAGCTTTAGATGCAATATGTGATTATAAATAGATGCAGGACAAGCCATGTGGAGCGATAACAAGTAACAAAACACAATACATATTTTGCAAGCTAGAGAAAACAAGGACGCAACTATTTTATTCACACTGATGAAGTTTCTGTAAAGCTCTGACAAAGTCCCATATATCAATAGTCTTTTCTGATCCTTCCTTTAACAAACCGCTGACAAATCCCCCAATGCAGGGTAGATTACTGCATTAATCACCAGAACATTCACTCATTAACGTTCACTCATCTTCAGTCATGATCAGTCCCACACACACTCACACTCTGCTAGCGTTTGCAGGGAAAGGCACCTCATATTAGGTATTGTTCCGTGTCGACGGCGAATGAACAGGCAAAAGATCCAGAATCTGTTACTAAAAAATCTATATTTTTAAACAAGGTGCACTTTCAGATTTAACCCTCAGCTCATTAAGAGCTGTGTTACACACTGCATGAAAGGTCATTTTCAAAAATCCATAACAGGGGCTCTCTAAGTTGCCACAACTACGCTTAAATATTTATTTCATTTTTTTATTGGTTTACTTTATTCACTTTATATATATATATATATATCATCTGCAGATTTAAATTTTCAACATTAAAAGTCAACAAAGCAGAGATTAAACTCACACAATTCAAATCACAACTGTAATCAGACATAAAATACCAAGTGAACAGCCAAATACGTAACATTTTTAAATATATGGATATTTTTTTACAGCGTAAGACATCTCAAACAATGTCATATTTGCATTTAAAATGACATAACTGAGCTGTCATAAGCATGAATAAAATCTCCTTCATATTCATGACATTGTGATATATCTTGTCGTGATTATAAAGATATCGTGACAGTTTTAAGAATACCTCCTTTAAGTAAAGCGTTATCAATTACTGGAAAATAATTACAATGAAAGCATTGCACAAGCTCCAAAATACATTAAATACCACGCAAACCAACATCCCATTTTGGGGACCAATGCACTCTCTAGCATCCAAACCCCAACATATCCTAATCTTCCCAGCAGGTGCGAAGCTCCGAAATCAGTGTGCGTGCATTCATGTGAAGAGTGACAGAATGGTGGCAGGGGGAGGATTTAGGCACAACACCTGCAGCTTTTTCATGAACCATGCCAGACATTTTGGGAACATGAGCTGACCAGCTGTATGTCTGGCAGTGCATTCAAGTAATAAGTAACAAGTCAAAACACAGTGACAGTAGGCCAGATCAGCTCAAGCATGATAAAACCACCCATAATGCTGCAGTGATATTACCACAACAATGATGACAGCACTGTTTATTACTGTAATGGCGTTAAATGTGCATTCAGAAAGGTTTTCGGTTCAATCTTGCTATCTTTTGCAAATACTATCAATAAGATTCATTAAACTGAGGCTACATTAATGTATAAAATAGACATACTTGCATTCAATTTTACTGTTTCTTACACATATTTGTGCTGGTAAAAGCCTTCTTTTTTGAATTGCAATGATCTGCTATGAGTTTTCACTGTGTTGGATGCATTTTGCAGCAAGGCAGCTGTTACCATCATGTGTTTATGCTTGGCTCTTGATGTCCAGGCATTTACTCCCAATCTGTGGTGTGTGAGAGCTAAAGATCATTGCAGTTTGCCTCGTGACTCCAGAAGGGACTGTATGCTTGGACATTTTTATTTTCCCCTGATTTATACTGTCTGGTCGAACAAAAACTCATCTATATCATTCATTCATTCATTTTCTTTTCGGCTTAGTCTCTTTACTAATCTGGGATTGCCACAGCGGAATGAACCGGCAACTTATCCAGCACGTTTTATGCAGCGGATGCCCTTCCAGCTGCAACCCATCACTGGGAAACTCATCCATATCATCACATTGAATTATCCTGTTTACTCAGAGTCAGTTGATTTGCATATTGTATACATTTTTTATAATTAGAATTCATTGAGCACTTGCTGAAATAAATATATAAATGAAACATTATTAAATGCAGAATTAAAAATGCCTTAAGCTGCACCTTGGAGATTCATACCTCTAAGCTGGGCATTTGTTATTCAGTTCTTTTCGATTTTTGGGAGACTGATGCACAAATTAGACTGTTTTGAAGGCACTGTGAGGCTTTGGTTGCTTTTTTTACTACTTTTTTAACACATACATTTATTACATTTTTATTTTTATAACTTTTTTTATACTCAGAAATATCACAAAAATGTAAACCTAAAACATAGAACTATATTTTGAACAACACACCCAAAATCGAAGTTACAAAGGTCTGCACCTGACTAATTAAAAAATAAATAAATAAACTATATATTATGATGAGCGCCGCGGTGGCATAGTGGGTAGCACGTTCGCCTCACAGCAAGAAGGTCACTGGTTTGAGACCCAGCTCGGTCAGTTGGCATTTCTGTGTGGAGTTTGCATGTTCTCCCAGTGGTTGCGTGGGTTTCCTCCGGGTGCTCCAGTTTCCCCCACAAGTCCAAAGACATGTGCAAAGGTGAGTTGGGTAAACTAAATTGTCTGTGTTGTATGAGTGTGAATGAGTGTGTATGGATGTTTCCCAGAGATGGGTTGCAGCTGGAAGGGCATCCGCTGCATAAAACATATGCTGGATAAGTTGGCGGTTCATTGCGCTGTGGCCACCCCAGATTAATAAAGGGACTAAGCCAAAAAGAAAATGAATGAATATTATGATATGATCAATATTACAGATAAGCGTTTCACTTGTAAATATGATAGCAATTTTAATTTGTTGTGTAATGTCAATATGGGAAGACATATGGAGTTCAGGAATGCACTTCATGTCAGATAAAAGCCTGATTGGCTTTAGCCCTATTCTGAAGGGAATACACGCATAGATGGAGTAATGCGATTTTAGCAGAGGATGTCTGTAATATTAATGGCCAATTCACAAGGGATAAGACATCTCAGTAAAACTGCCAGAAGTGGGAGGAGTAACTCCTTTTACATGAGAATGTGAAATTTGCCACAGATATCTCCCACTGCTATATGCTACTGAATGTTCTTCAACAGCCTCCATGCGCAAACACAGTCTCTCACATACTACTGTTAAGAATAATCTAAGTTCATTCATTCATTTTCTTTTCGGCTTAGTCCCTTTATTAATCCGGGGTCG
>CAIGQQ010040079.1:6033965-6050207 GCA_903798035.1 Danio albolineatus | reverse complement strand
GGCCTGCTGCGCGGAGGCCTGCTTATATATATATATATATATATATATATAATGCTGTTCCCATTCATTTTAAAGTCCCAATCCTGCTCATCTGGTCAGCCATGACACTTCTCATTTTTATAATGTAGATGGAATGATCTTGGCGTTGGTTGCATGTAAATAGGGTTGACAGAATGATGTATTGCTGTCCAGTGCTGCTTGTTATGAATGCAGAGAGAGTAATGTTTTCTTACCATATGCAGCAGCACTATTTATCAGTCATATTGATCTCCATGATTGATGTACTCTACCAACCCCTCCCTGCTAAACAATTACATGAATTATTTTTCTAACGCAGAATTGGACCTTATTAGTTTAATTCCCATCCTTTTCATTGATGGAGCAGCATCGGCAAAGAAAGTGGCTTGCAGCTAATGCTAATCTAATATTTTGAATCATATCATCAAAGCTGTCATTTATGTTCAGTTCCAGTGTCATCTCATGAATCAGATTTGTTGGAGGCACGGCGAACTGCCACTAAATATTAAAGTGAAATTTGAAAGCATGTTGTCTTGACAGCATGTTTTTGGGCATCTAAAATGCTGATTTAAAATGCAAAATACAGCGTTAGCCATGTGGAAGAAATGCCAATGTGTGGGAATTGGGAAAGAGACTGGAATGAAACAAAAATATTTTATCTGACAGAACAGTAGGCTCCATTCCTGCATTTCCCCATAGACTCTTCTTTCATGGCGATTGTTGAGGGGGATTTGGTTTCAAAGGCATTTGCAGCTTTCAACAACATCACTCATAGCCTCTTTAGACCATTTTATCTTTACTGCTTTGGGATCAGGGACACTAACAACAAAGTGAGCCTTTTAAATAGCAGGCCGCAGCTTTTAAACATTTCGTGGCAGTACGGCTTGGGGTCATGTAGCTTTTATACAGTAGAGGGAGCACAGAAGTGATTAAGTGGAGGTCAGAGGTTGAGGAGAAGGGAATGTTTGTACCAGATCAGCCACCTGCCCAATCAGTCAGTTTGCATGTCAAAACAAAGACACGACAGCTACTAAATGTGTTTACTTCTACACTTTACAGATCATAAACTATAACTCATAAACATAAACATCAAGTAAGTGTATACAACACTAATCTATGTACTGAAAAAAAGAGATGAATATGCTGGTGTTAGTTATTTGACCAAAATAAGAGGGATCTTTAATTTGTGTGTGTGTATATGTGTGTGTGTGTGTGTGTGTGTGTGTGTGCATGTTTGTGTGTGTGTGTGTGTGTGTGTGTACGTGTACGTGTTTTTGTGACATGTCAGGAAACAAATCTGTATAATGACACAGGTATTACAAAAAGGAGGTGAAATATGAGGACATTGGTGACATCCTCATTTCTCAAAAAGCATATAAACTCCCCAGAATGAGTTGAATCAGAGAGTAAAGCTGCACACAGTCTCCTGTGATGGTTGGGTTTAGGGGTGGGATGGGGTGAGGGCAATATAATATACTGTTTGAACAGTATAAAATGAATGGAAACCCATGTAATGTACCCACTTTTCACAAAAACAAACGTGTGTGTGTGTTTCACATAACAGATGTTTACATTTGCTCCACAGTACTAAATAATTTATGAAAATTATCTGTGTAATAGTTTATCATTCACATACTGAAACAAATCTAATTCTAATTTTATTATATAATTAATTAATATTAATCTAATTATTAATTGTTATATGATTGTATATTTTAAGAGAAAATGTTTATGGCTTGTTTTTATGCTTTCTAGCTGCACTGTGGGACCATGATTTCTTTTTTGTCAACGTTTGATGTTGTTTTTAATTCATTGGTTAAACAACATAGTATGACATTATATACAGGGTTCCCACGCTTCTTTAAAATACTTGAAAGTACTTGAATTTCAGGCAATCCCTGCGCTGAAAAAACTGCTTAAAGCAGCCTAAGCTGCTTGGCTGGTTTTAGCTGGTTGACCAGTTTTAGAGGGGTTTTGGCCATTTCCAGGCTGGTCTTAGCTGGCCAGGCTGGAAAATGACCCGCTAAAACAGCTATACCAGCTAACTTTGGCTGGGCTCCCAGTCTGACTAGGCTGTTCAAGCTGGTTTTAGCTAGTCATCTCCGAGCCTGACCAGCTAAGACTAGGCTGGAAATGGCTGCATGGAAACCAGCCTGAAATGGCCAAAATCCCTCTAAAACCATGCTGGATGACCAGCTAAACCCACCAACCAACCTAGGTTGGTTTAAGCTGTTGTTGTTTTTTTCAGCAGAGATGGATAAAAGGCCTGGAAAGTACTTAAAAACAAACACAGGTCGTTGAAAGTGCTTGAATTAAATGTAAAATTAGGCTTGTCTGTCGTGTTGTTTTAACAAATGTACTGTGCTTCTGTCAAAAACAGAAAAAAATATATTCTTAATTTAAAAATCTTAAATTTAAATCTTGTACAAGAACAGTGAGGAATAATGCACGTTTTATCAATATTTCAAAAACTGCATTTAATTATTACCAGTTTTGAACACAACACATTTTACCAAAGCTCTTTGAACACAATTGTTTAAAACGGTCGGAAATAAAACCACCTTCAAAACATCATACACTGACATTTTAATGTAAGTATTAATTGTAAGTGAAAGGCTAAGTACAGTAAGGACTTTTGTGGCGCTATAATTGTTGGTGGCGTGAATTACAACGGCGCATGATTTGAAATTAATGGTGCTTTAAAAAGTCCTTGAAAGTCCTTAATTCTGGTGTTCATTAAAAAATTGTGGGAACCCTGTATTTATTGTCTAGGTTAACTGTATAAATATAGTACAAAAAGAGCAGACAATGTGCTGCCAGTACTTCAGATCCATCTTCATATACTGAGGTCAAAGAACTTACAAAAGACAACCCAGGGATTTAAGGACCAGGGGTGTTATCTTTATCAAGTGGATGAACTATGTGAAATTTGACTTCTTTGTATTCTAGAAAACATGCAAGTTTTAGATGTATCTTCTGAAGGTAGTATTAAAAAAAATTATAAAAATATCCTCTTTCAAGAAATATGAAAAATCTGAACATCACCATTATGATCAAAAGGTTACAACCCCTGCTGTTAATGCAGTATTTTATAAAGGAGAGCTGTAAAACTAAATTCAAATACTTTTCTGTTATTTTAATACAACAAAAAATTTCAAATTTATGTAATTATTATTTTATTTTATTTTATTTTTTCATTTTATTTAATCAGCTTGATTTCTGAAGGAACTTGTGACACTGAAGCCTGGGTTAACACTAAAGTTTATAACGTGTTTCCATCTCTAAACTTAAAGTTAAAAAAGTAGTGATAAAAGTTCTTTTTGTGTTTGAAGCAAGGCTATAGGCATTACATAATGGCCTCAGAGACAAGACCTTATTTTCTTTTCCAGAGGTCTGCGGTTTTGTTTACTGCTGTAGCTTTTTTATTTTACAGTGATATATGAAGGAGCTTGCGGACTGTATATCTTTTTTATATATATTTTTTCAAACTTCAACAAAAAATGAGACCAATTCCCTGATGAGAGGATGTCAAGTATGGTTAAAATATTAACCCATTTCCCCCCTCTGTGGAGCACAAATAATTTACTCGGCTTCCACGCGAAACTCTTTCCCCTCTCTGTGCGCCACCAGCACTGATGGAACCAAATAGAGCCCATCTATAATAATGACAAGTACACTGAGTCGAGTGCTAGTGTGAGAAGTTTGACTTGGATCACCATTTATCAAAACAGACGTGGGAGTCGTAGAATGGTGAGGTGGGCGTAAGTGTGGACTCAACTGCTCTGCTTTGCAGAATTTTGTCTGGCACATGAGTGGACCATGCTTCGAAAGAATTTAAAGTGAGGCTCTACACTTGTCAGCTTTGAGATTTTGGGCTTTATGGCCTCTCATAAAGTGTTTTTTATTTTAGTTTAAAGAGAAGAAAACATTCAAAACACACGTTAACAGGCACAGTATGTCTTTCCATCATCTATTTAACAAACAAAAGCAAACTCTGATGATGCTGTGACTAAGTGTTGAATAATGGGAGTTGTGTACTTTATTACATCCAGTGGGAAATCATCTACGTAAGTATTTTTTGAATACTAATAATAATATAATATATGTATAAGTTAATGAATGTTCTATTCAAGGATGACTTTCCCTGTCAAGCAATAAAAAAACTAAATTTTAAAGTATGTCTTGGTTTTGTCTACCCGCTCCAAGCGAGCCTCGAACCGGCAATTTGGAAAGAAAAAACACATGAGAGGCGAACACTCTAATGAGGACACTATTTACGTTTTTCTTCCATTTACAGAAGTAAGGTGTCAACAGTGGAGTAACATCTATCAGCGCTTATATGCATGCATCCGCACTGCACACGGACTGCATCTGGGCCATAGCTTAATAGTCTGGCCCCTACACACACTGCAGACGAAGTGTGTGTAAAACAGGTGCTGACCTTCGTAACGACCGCACGCTATGGTCGACAGAACCGCTGATGTAAATTCATCCATCGTATTTGTATAGAGTATGTATGTTTATAGAGTGTACAAGTATAGGGTGTATCATTTGTGCATATGTGTAGAATGTATGTATATAGAGAGTATCATGTATGTATACTGTAGAGTGTACAAGTAGGGTGTATCATTTGTGTATATGTATAGTGTGTGTGTGTGTGTATATGTATAGAGTGTATTGTTTTGCCTTACCTCACTCAGTCTCTTGTTGAAGACTCTTATTCTTTTTACAAAGAAGCAAGTTGCCTTTGTTTGGTTTTCTGTCAACTTCTAATAGCTCAGTGGTTAAGGGACCTTCCTCTCACGCCAAAGACTGGGGTTCTATCCCAGACCCTGACAGAAGTGTATCGTGTGTATACACATAGAGTGTATCAAATGTGTGTGCATAAATGTATGTATGGAGAGTGTATTATGTTTGTAAATGTATTGAGTGTATCATAACATACATGATACACTCAATACATTTACAAACATGATATTGTGTGTTTGTTTATGTATGGAGTGTATCATGTGTGTAAATGTATAGAATGTACATATATAGAATGCATCATTTGTGTATATGTATTGAGTGTATCATGTATGTATAGCGTGTATCATTTGTGTATATGTATTGTGTGTATTTGTATATCGTGTATGATGTATCAAGTGTGTTTATGTATAGAGTGTATTGTTTTGCCTTGCCTAACTCAGTGCATAAATGTATGTATGGAGAGTGTATCATGTTTGTAAATGTATTGAGTGTATCATGTATGTATAGAGTGTACATGTATAGGCTGCATCATTTGTGTATATGTGTATAGAGTGTATGATGTATGTATATAGACTGTATCATGTATGTATAGGGTGTATCATTTGTGTGTATTTATAGTGTGTATCATGTATGTATTTGTATGCATAGTGTGTATTTGTATAGAGTGTATTGTGTGTGTGTATATGTGTAGAGTGTATAGAGTGTGTTTATGTATAGAGTGTATTGTTTTGCCTTGCTTAACTCAGTCTCTTGTTGAAGACTCTTGTTCTTTCCACAAAGAAGCAAGTTGCCTTTCGCTGTTTAATTTCATCAACTGCTAACAGCTCAGTGGTTAAGTGGCCTTCCTCTTACACTAGAGACCCGGGCTCAATCCCAGACCCTGACAGGACCCACACAGTATCGTGTGTATTTGCATAGTACATATAGGGTGCGTATGGAGAGTGTAAATACAGTATGTATAGAGTGTATGATGTATGTATATAGAATGTATCATGTATGTATGGAGTGTATCTATTGTGTATATGTATTTTGTGTATCATGTATGTGTTTGTATAGAGTGTATCGTGTGTATTTGTATGATGTATGTATATAGAGTATATCATGTATGTATATAGTGTACGTGTATAGGCTGCATCATTTGTGTAAATGTATATAGACTGTATCATGTATGTGTGTATAGTGTGTATCATCATGTATGTATTTGTATACAGTGTATCATGTGTGTATATGTATAGTGTGTATGATGTATGTATAAAGAGTGTATCATGTGTGTATAGGGTGTATCATTTGTGTATATGTATTTGTATATAGTGTGTATTTGTATAGAGAGTGTGTGTGTGTGTATATGTACAGAGTGTATTGTTTTGCCTTGCTTAACTTAGTCTCTTGTTGAAGACTCTTGTTCTTTTCACAAAGAAACAAGTTACTTTCACTTCCAAAAGCTCAGTGGTTAAGTGACCTTCCTCTCAAGCTAGAGACTGGGGTTCTATCCCAGACCCTGACCGGAGTGTATCATGTGTGTATATGCATAGAGTATATCAGGTGCGTATGGAGAGTGTATATATGTATGGAGTGTATCATGTGTGAAAATGTATATACATGTATCATGTATTTATAGAGTGTACATGTATAGGGTGCATCATGTCAAGTTTCATCAACTTCCAATAGCTCAGTGGTTAAGTGACCTTCCACTCAAGCCAGATACTGGGGTTCTATCCCAGATCCTGACAGCAGTGTATCATGTGTGTATATGCATAGAGTGAATTATGTGTGCTAAAATGTATAGAGTGTACATGTAGAGTGCATCCTTTGTGTATTTTGTGTAGAATGTATGTATATAGAGTGTATCATGTATGTATAGGGTGTATAATTTGTGTATATGTATTGTGTGTATCATGTATGTATTTGTATACAGTGTACCATGTGTGTATATTGTTTTGCCTTGCCTAACTCTGTCTCTTGTTGAAGACTCTTGTTCTTTCCACAAAGAAGCAAGTTGCCTTTCGGTGTGCAGTTTCATCAACTTCTAATAGCTCAGTGGTTAAGTGACCTTAAGTGACTTCCTCTCGTAACGCAGTAATGTAAGGCATTACTAATACATTTTAGTGACAGAAGTGTATCATTTGTATAGTGTGTATTTGTATAAAGTGTATGATGTATGTGTATAGGGTGTATATGTATAGAGTGCATGGTGTTTGTATTTAGATTGTATCATGTGTGTATAGGGTGCATCATTTGTGTATATGTATAGAGTGTATGATGTATGTATATAGAGTGTATCAAGTGTGTTTATGTATAGAGTGTATTGTTTACCTTGCCTAACTCAGTCTCTTGTTGAAGACTCTTGTCCTTTTCACAAAGAAGCAAGTTGCCTTTCGCTGTTTGGTTTCATCAACTTCTAATAGCTCAGTGGTTGAGTGACCTTAAGTGACTTCCTCTCGTAACGCAGTAATGTAAGGCATTACTAATACATTTTCAGTAATATTTTACTCGGTACATGTTCAGTAACTCTTGCGTTACAACAAACTTTTCGACAGCAAGACATTAACAAATAAAAGTGAATATACGAGTGTGTTGTCATTAATCTCCCTCTGGCTACTGGAACTTTTTACTTTGAACACGGAATGATTTCAGCCTCTGAGCTCGAGGTCCGAGGCTATAGACCCGGTTTGCAGTAACTTTAAGCCAAAACGCACAGCGGAAAAGCGGCAAATAGATGAAAATGGCAGAAGACAGTACATTCGCGCAATAGATGTACACGCATATGGTGTTATTTCACTGACAAATGTATTCATGTAATACGATCGAGCGAACGCGCCGGTTTCCTCTGTTCATGGACAAAACTCCTCACATGCGAGGATAGTGAACTGATAAAATGAAATAGAACATGTAGTTTTACTACAGTAAAGTGTGGTGAATTGTAGAATAATATACCCTATATTGTAAAATAAAATAGTGGTTAATTTGGGTAATTTGTTTAGACTCCTGTTCTTTCATCAACTTCAAATAGCTCAGTGGTTAAGTGACCTTCCTCTCCCACCAGAGACCTGGGTTCTATCCCAGACCCCAACAAGAGTGTATTGTGTGTATATGCATAGAGTGTATCATGTGTGCTTAAATGTATGTATGAATAGAGACAATATATATATATGTATGTATGGAGTGTATCATGTGTGAATATGTATAGAGTGTATCATGTGTGTAAATTTAATATAATATAATATATAAAGTGTATCATGTTAATATAATTGTCATAGTATATAATTGTATCATGTATGTATAGAGTGTATATGGTGCATCATTTGTTTTTATGTATGTATAGAATGTACAAATATAGTGTGTATCATGTATGTATTTGTATCGTGTGTGTATATGTATATAGAATGCATCATGTGTATATGTATAGGGTGTATCGTGTGTATATATATGCATCAACTTCCAGTGGCTCAGATGTTACATGACTTTCCTCTCATGTGCATGTATAGAGTGTATCATGTTTGTGTATATGTATAGAGTGTATCAAGTGTGTATATGTATAGAGTGTAAAGTTTTACCTTGCCTAACTTTGTCTCTTATTGAAGATTTTTGTTCTTTCCACAAAGAAGCAAGTTGCCTTTCGGTGTGTGGTTTCATCAACTTCCAATAGCTCAGTGGTTATGTGACCTTCCTCTCTTGTCTCGTGTCTTATGATAGGTCAAAATGTTTTCCAAAATGTACATTTGTCTCGAGCTTCGTAATAGTGTTTCACACTTTGTAATGTTGTTTTGCACTTCCCGGCCACCATACGTTTCCTTTGTCTTGCCGTTTCCGTGTTTTGATCCTTACCTTGTTTATTTTAGATAGGTTATTCCTGTCTGCTGCCTGCCCCAGACCTTTTGCCTGCCGATTGACTACGACTCTGGATTGCCTGTATACATCTGTTTGCTTGCCTGACAATCCTGTTACTAAAACCCTGCGTTTGGATCCTCACCTCCGTTGTCAGTGTCACATCCCGTTACAGAAACAATGCCTTTTTTTTTAACATTTAGACATTTTAAAAATACCTGCAGAAGGAAAATAAAAACGGCTGTTTCTTGCTTTAGAATTCTATACTAAAAACATATTTTAAATGTATATTTTATAATTATATTGCATTTTTCTATAGAGAGGATTTGAGGAGAAACGTTTGCTCATGAATGCACTGTTTTGTTGTAGTACATTTGCAGTTGGAGAGCCTCATGCACACAAACACATGCAGTTGATGAGTTGCTATGGAAGAACAGAGGCAAGGCCAAAGCACTCAATAGCAGACTGGCATTTTTCCCTCTTTCTCCCCGGGCTCTATTCTGCTGCCGCACTGAAGAAAACGGAAGAGCCATAAAAGTAAATAGGAGAATGGCAAACAGCACATTCCCTCCCTTGAGTCTCCCTCCGCTGATCTTAAAGCACATTCAGCACAGAGGAAAATTGGCTCTTTCAGGAATCCCTGCTAGCCTCAAGACGCCACTTCCTACTACATGCTAATGGGACAGAAAAGATGAAGTCATCGCTTTTGTCAAATGTGAAGTAATGGCCTCGTCCACATAGTCTCACTCACAAAGCTCTACACATAAGCTCGGTACTCTTTCATTACATGTTCACCCTAAGAAGTTTGCCATTATGCTCATCAAATAAATGCACCTTTATGCACATTTGATCAAAAACTATAATATTGTGAGCTTTCTTATGTGCTGTTGGGGATGTTTTCATCCATTCTGGGGGGATTTTGTGTCTTAATTTGGCCATAACATTCTCTGTGTTTTCAGCTAGCAGAATGATTTGTGGAGAGAAATCTTATTTTGACACATATTTTGAGAAAATGCTAATGATACAGTCTGGGCAGATTTACTACAATGTAATGTTTTTTTTTTTTTTTTCTTTTTACTGTAATGTTCAGGATGAAAACATCCACTAAACTAAACTACTGTAAAAGTGCATCAAATATTTTTATTACTTTTTTTTGTTGTTGTTTTTTTTGCATACATCTTTTGATCAACCTCAGTTCTGATCAAAACTACAAATCTGTTTTTTCTCCCTAATTTACTGTTCGTTGCTGTTTTTGCCCCATTGACTTCCATTATAATTACATTTTTTATTACAAAACCATGACACCATATAATCATGCAATTTTGATTGTTGGCAGTTTTCCCTTTGGGACCAGATAAAATTTGTGATTTTTACTGTTGATCATAAGTTGGCACTATTAACCGTTTAAATAGGCCTGTGCAAATACAGCTTAGTTTTTCAGATTTTATATGGAGTATTACAGCAAATTAAAGTGTGTGAATGTATATCTGTAAGTGTGTGAGAATGACCTTTACGCACTTACCTAGATGTGTCTGAGAAAATCAAGCTCAGCTCTTAGAACTACATGGAGTAAATAAAAACAAAGACTGTGTATTTATGCACCATCAAATGTGGTTATAATGGAGGTCAATGGGGCAAAAACAGCCACCAACAGTAAATTAGGGAGAATAAATGAAAACCCAACAATGCATCAAACCAGAGTTGTTACTAATCGTTCACATGTCCAATAATGTGATGAAAGATAAAATCTGTCCAGTCCACAATTACTTTTATAATTGAAAATATGTCATTTTGTGACCAAAATCATTTTGTTAACAAATCAGTAACATCATTTGTGAACTTAGCAATTAAAGAGTTAAAATCCTGCAATTTTTCTAAACAATTTAGTAGTTTTGATCAGGAATGAGGATGATTAACATATTTATTTAAATAAAATATACAGCAGTTTAATTAAGTGGATGTTTTCATCCCCAACATTGCAAAAGGGTAGTAAATTTGAACAGTGCACAGGGGTTAAAAGGGTCCTAAAAAGAGAATTGATTTCTGAGAAGGTTAGCAGAATAAAACAATTTTAACTAACCTCTAACCTCCAAAAAATTGTTACAATACACCTGAGATTGACTGGTGTAAAGCTGAAGCACATACCTGTACTTCTACTTCACTATCTTCATTAATAACAATAAAGTCACCATTTTCTCCCTCTAAATATTTTTCAAGCCCTGTTGTATGCTCTACGCTTAAGATACTGTATGGTCTCAATTTAGACAGAAACAAAAACTAACCGATTTTTCTGAGCTGAGTCCTCTGTAATAACATTTGTTCCCTCCTAGTAAACTAGATTTCACATATGTTCAGTGGCAGAAAGTAAGCTTGGCCAGATGCCAGGACTTTTAAATAGACAACACCTTTGCTAACTTTAATGACCTCTCTAAAAAATTCAATTACCATGCTCCTATCTATTTCGTCTTTTTAAGTCTGACCTATCCCCTGCCTCAATGCTGGATAAAACTCTACAATCTCCTATTGCTCTTAAAGGTCAAATTGCAACAATATACATGATTATTATACCTCCTAATTAAGCTTTAATTGACCGAATGGGTAAAGGACATACTGAAATACTTGATGAAGCATGAGACAAGGCTGAGTAGGGTAAATGGACCTGTGCATGCCTCAATCTTTAGCAATTTAAAATGATCCATCGGGCCTATAACACAAAGTGTAGACTCTCAAAAATACATCCTGATAGTGATGAGGTGTGTCATTGGTGTAAATGAAACAAGGCAGATTTTTTCCATATGTTCTGGGCTTGTCAAAGTTGTTGAGTGATTATTGGACACAAATATTTAAAGTATTAAATGACGCTTTTAATCTAGATATAAAAGCTAACGTGGAAACAGCTATCTTTGGTGTATCTGAACATAAAACATCATTGACAAGAAAAGGGAAAAATTTTATTGTCTTTGCTACTTTATTAGCGAGGAGGAGAAGAATAATACTTGAGTGGAAATCGGCAGCCCCACCTAAAGCTTCAATGTGGATGAGCGATCTGGCTTTATATTTGAAATTAAAGAAAATTAAATATTTAATATAGGGATTTGTCCAAACGTTTCTGAGACATGGCAACCTATGATCACATTCTTTGAAAAAACGAAGACTCTTTCCTTTAACTGATCTATATAAAGAAATTTGTGTAAACAGGTTTTAATGTGATCGCTGATAACTAATATTGTTTGACTCCAGATGTATGTAGAAGACCACTATACACATGTCAGATTACTAATTTATATTATCATAGGTATTATTCATTCATTCATTGACTTTCTTTTCGGCTTAGTCCCTTTATTAATCTGGGATCGCCACAGTGGAATGAACCGCCAACTTATCCAGCAATTTTTTCAAGCAGCGGATGCCCTTCCAGCCGCAACCCATCTCTGGGAAACATCCATACACACTCATACACTACGGACAATTTAGCCTACCCAATTCACCTTCACCACATGTCTTTGGACTTGTGGGGGAAACCGGAAACCCACGCAACCACGAGGAGAACATGCAAACTCCACACAGAAATGCCAACTGACCCAGGCTCGAATGGCAGAGGCTCGAAGCAGCGACCTTCTTGCTGTAAGGCGATTGTGCTACTCACTACACCACCATGACGCCATGTAGGTATTAATTTATTTTAATTATGTATTATTCATTAATTATTTAATTACTATTGATATTGTCTGACTGGAAATATATACAATACTGTTAAGTTATTTTTCTTTCTCTCTGTTGAAATGTGTTTAATTAAACTTTTTTTTTTTTATTACGTCAGCAAAAGGTTATTGTGGGGAAAAAATACAACCTTGATTGTACAAAATGTTTTGTGAAAACTAAATTTGTGTTAACAAATTATTCATTCATTCATTTTCTTTTCGGCTTAGTCCCTTTATTAATCCGGGGTCGCCACAGCGGAATGAACCGCCAACTTATCCAGCATTTGTTTTACGCAGCGGATGCCCTTCCAGCCACAACCCATCTCTGGGAAAGTTAACAAATTATATATATTATTATTTTATAATATTAATATTATTATTTTTAAATGTTTCATTTATTCTAAAAAAAATTGACATTAAAGATTTATTATTATTACGATATTTGTGCTCCATATAAATGTACAGAACATATTTATAAATTTTACATTTACATACAATTTTTCTTAAAAAAATCTCTCAATATCTTTTTGCCTGTACATTGTCTGTCAAAATCCTTTTCTTTTATTATTATTATTATTATTATTATTATTATTATTATTATTATTATCATTATTATTATTATTATTAGTAGTAGTAGTAGTAGTAGTATTACTATTCCTTCTAATGGCACTTTTTCAGCATTATCACTCCAGTTCTTAGTGTCCCAGGACTTGCTGTTTGGCAAGTGTGTGCAAACTTTTATCCATTTTTTTTTTTCAAAAATCTTTGTTAAACGGAAGATTAATACAGGCATTTTATATAAAAAGTTGTTTTTGTTATTTTGGCTTTCTTGAAATTTACCTAAGCACTAGAAAGGCAGTGCTATTCACACAGTATCTTCTGTGAAATATCTGTCATATCGATCACATATCAGCCAAATTACCCATCTCTCTAGAAACATTTTCTTCTTAACAAGATACACCACCCAAAAATTTCATTTATGTCATTATTATCTCACCCTTGTATCAACCAGACAAAAAAAAGAAGATATTTTGAAAAATGCTGAAAAGCTATAACCATTGACTTCTATAGTATTTGTATTTTCTACTATAGAAGTTAATGATTACAGTTTTTCAGATCTCTTCAAAATATTTTTTTTAGGGTTCAACCGAAAAAAAAGGAACTCATACAGGTTTGGAACCACTAGAGCAGGGATGTCAAACTGGAGGACCACAGCCCTGCAGTTTAGTTCCAACTCTGCTTCAACACACTTACTGGTAGGTTTCAAACAAGCCTGAAGGACTCAATTAGTTTGATCAGGTGTGTTTAATTAGGGTTTGAACTAAACTGTGCAGGGCTGTGGTCCTCCAGGAATTGAGGTTGACATCCCTGCACTAGAGGGTGAGTAACTTTAAATTTTTGTGTGAACTATCCCTTTAAGGTTATTTAGAGAATTGGGGTCTCTGCATTTTCCCCACCAGGTGGCAGCCTATCATCACAAAGTGGATTCCTGAAGACGATCACTAATGCAGCCAACCAATGCATCTCTTTGACATAAAGTAAACAAGGAAACGGTAAGAATTCCAAAATATTTTTCAATGTGAGAATCTTTGTACAATAATGATGACATCAGGAAATGTTAACAAACACGAATCAAAGTACAGATGCCAGATTCTATCATAGTAGTCTAATAATGAACAATACATCTAAAACGTTCATCTCATGTTTACAATGTTATTTGTGTTCCCCTCCAAACTTTGTACATGAGGGAAATAATAAGAAAGGTTAACAGACATGAGTCTATTGATAAGAGCCATCACAACAACGTTGCTCATTAATAGGGTAAAGTTGGCTTTATTTTCGCTCAAACGTGCATTTTTGAACAGTGACACGGTAAATGTTTACCATGCTACTTTGAATATTCTGTCTGAAATCGCACGCAAGTAACATTACGATTTCTAAACAACACAAGCATTTCATTGACGGTGAACAATGCTTTACTTTGGCAGCTATTGGCTGCTAATATAATTTAGAATTTGCAAAGAATAATGAAATGATATTATTAAGGAGAAATTCTAATGTTCTAATATAAAACCAACTTTCCCTCTATTATACATTATGTCCCTCACATGTTTACCCTGTGCTACTTTGTGTGTCTATCCCTCATCCCCCCCCTCCTCCTGTCCCAGGACCCTCGTGCACCTTGCTCACAGGAATGCCTTGGCAATTCCCTCAGGAGTGCTGCTACTTCCTCCCGCATCAAATCAAATGCCTTGGAGCACCAGGTGATGCAAATATTTAGTTTTTCGTGTGCCAGCGGTCTATATGCTCAGTCAGGGCTCATTGTGATGGTAACCCCCCCCCACTGAGGGACAGTCGATGTGGACCGCCGTTTCACTCTCTCTCAAACAGCAAACATACTTTCCCTTTACACAAAAGACAACACGGAAGAAATGCTAATCATCTGCCCGTCAAACTAGCACTTTCACTGAGCTGTCGAGGCCTCAAATGGGGACAAGCAGAAATTAGGCACATTTTGATGTGGAGGGTACAGAGAGAAGAAAATGGTCATTTAACTGTTGTATTACCAAAGTCTATATTTGAACAGAAAACAGCCATTAATCTTGATTTCTACTCAGACAACATTTAATGTTAAAAAGTAATTTATTGTTGCATTTTAACAAACTGACTTTACTGAATTCTTTAGTGTTAAAAATAACTCATCGTGTAAATGACTGAAATCCAGGTAATGAAGTGCTTGTATTTTTCAGATTACAGTCATTTAAGTACTGTCAAATTAACAGATTTTGTGGCAGAGATGGTAAACAGTAAAAAAAACAAAAAAAGCTGATTTTTTGCATGACCCCAGTGCCTTATGACTTTTAATTAAATAATTAAATTTGTTCTTCTCATTTTATTTGTGGTCAGTAATACACTTTTATATGGCAAGCCTAATATCAACAATTCAATTCTTGATATCAAAATTGTTAATTCTTGATATCAACAATTCAGTTCTTGATATCAAAAAAGGTAATTGTTGATATCAATATTACATTTCAACTAGTAACAATGTTAATTATTGATATCAGCAATGATGTAACCATTCACAGAAATACAATTCTTGATATCAACAATTCGGATTCTTCATATCAACAATTCAATTGTTGATATCAAGAATTCGTATGCTGTTATGCAATAAAAGACAAAACGGCGATTCTGGCAAGCCGTTTTTACTTTTATTGCTTAACAGGATATGAATTATTGATATCAAGAATTAAATTGTTGATATCAAGTATTAAATACTATTTTATACTATTAGAAGTTCCAAAAACAAACAAACAAACAAACAAACCTTTAACCCTCACAGAAGCTCTCTGTTGTATGAAAGGTTGGTTCTTTATAGTGGAAAATTACTTCTTACAATATGAAATTGTTTTACACCAAGAAGTTTCCTTTACCTAAAAGCTATTTTATGCTAAAACAGCAAGCACCCTGTTTAGTGTTGTTAATATGCATGATAAGGTTTTTTAATGTTTATGGCATTATTTTAATATTTTATTGTGTTTGACCCATTGCATCATCTGTATAGAGATTTTACTTAGAGGCCTCTTACGATGATCTCGCATTCATCATGTGGGTTTGTGTTGCCTATATGGTATCAGTACACAGTAAAAACAAATCGTGAATAAAGACAATTGAAGAGTTTAAACAAGAAAATACTATTATATATATATTTCTTGCATAAATGAATGAATATAATGTAATAATAAAGTAATTTTGGTAAACATTTTATTTGATAAAAAATGTATATTTTATATATATATAAATATATTTGTTTTATTACTTCTTTAGTATTAACATGATTATAGATAGATTAAAGCAATTTAAAATAGTCTATAGCATATTAAATTACCTCTACTTAACCATTTCAACTTTATTTATTAAAAAACACTATATACACAATATATAT
>CAIGQQ010040079.1:6014989-6028965 GCA_903798035.1 Danio albolineatus | reverse complement strand
TATTATTATTATTATTATTATTATTATTATTATTATTATTATTATTAGGATGTGATGAATCTTTGCCCAGCACTAAAAGTAATATAGCATATATATTAAAGTAATATATTTGAAAATAATATAGCTTTTAAATAAAATAATATATCGGAAATGCTACTGCTTTACTGTTTAAGTTGAGCAGTTCAAGCAGTTTACAAGCCTTGAACATTATATTGACCAATCAGAATCCAGGAGCAGAGCTATACGCTTTTATGATAAATGATTAGACGGGTATATCTGCTGGTATTGTTCAGACCGGTTCTGTGCGTTTTGTAGTTTGCAGTGCGTGTTGAGAAACGACATTTGTCTGCAGTGTCTCTGTGCATGTGTGTGTGTGTGTGTGTGTGTGTGTGATGGAGGTCACAGTCCAGGGCAGCCATTGAACTGGAATGGCCTGCAGGGATGCATGTTGCTAGGCAAAGTGCACTGGCTCAGTTGGAGTTGAACGCACAATGCATCAAGGCCCATTGGTCCTGATGATAATAAATGAGGTGCCAGTGCATCTGTGGTGTTCCAAAGCTCCGAGAGCTTAACGCCGTCCACGCCGTCTGCCATTATCAATTTTATTCATTAGAGGTCTGTCTTTTATTACTTCAGGGACTTACAAACAATGGAATGACATTTGAAATGGCCAGATATTTCTTTATTTAGTGAGATCATTTGTTCGGAGTGCTCTGTATTCAAGATTTTAGTTTGTCATGATAAATTTGGCATAAACCTTCCAAAGTAACAAGTGTGTCTGGCTTGTGGTATTGGTGAGAGTCTATAGCTATGCATCTGAAGGCCCGTTTACACTAATGATGATCATTAAAACTATAACAATAACAATTTAGCATCTGTATCAATGCAAAATAATGATCTGATGATTATGTGCCTGTGCTGCAGTTGTACTGTCTGGTGATTTAAATGCTAAATGCTTTAATGCAAGATCACCCCTTACTGTTTTTGAGGTTTCAGCATTTATCAGGTGAAAAACAGTTTCAAAAGTGATTTCAATAAATTTGTCCTTGTTATAGATGTGGGCTTTCCTCTTAGATTTACAGTATGTGTGCCCTTAATCTGGCATTAGATGCTTTCCTGGGTCAGCATATTTTGTTGATCCTGGAACATCATTCATGTCCAAAAATGCATTCAAAACCTTGGACCCAACCCCCAAACCTAACCCTGCCCTGTCCATATGGTATTTCTAAAATCAGGGTGAAATAAGAGTTGCATAACAATCATTTACTCATCATTCACTTGTCACAAACCTGTTTGAGTGTCTAGATCAGGGGTGCCCAAAAATTTTTGTATGAAGGGCCAAAACCAAATATCATTGAGAGCCGTGGGCTGAAGATAATTATACCAAACTATTTTACAATAAAGTTGCCATGGGTAATTTCCTAATTTATTTCATAATATTTAAAAATAAACAGAAAACATAACTTTGAATCATATTAACTAATGCTGTAGAACTTTTTTAATTATTACTCAAATATAAACAATCACATTTATTGGAGTTCAATGCGGCTAACGCTTGTCAAGCAGAATCTGCCTTTGCCTTGATTTGCTCACCAAAGTCTCTGCATTGTCTGTCGAGTGACAGTATCTACATTCTAAACCAAATTACAGCATTTAAATTGAAGCATTTAATTTCAGTTAGCTGTTTTTGTAGCTTAACAATAAAACAAACAAATGAGAGGTTACATTAAATTTGAAATGACAGTCTCTAAACCATCCCTATCATTCTCCCTTGCTTCTCAGATGGGATGACGGGCCAAATCAAAGGTTTACCATGGGCCAACTTTGCCCCACGGGCCCTGGTTTGGACATCTTTTGTCTAGAAGAAGTTATTTTTTAAAAAATCTTGGAGACTTCAGTTGTATGTTTTCCTGAAATCAATGTTCAAATGTAAAAATAACTTCTTTTCTTTTCTTTTTTTCTTTTTTTTTTACAGAAAAAGGAACCTCATAAATTTTTGGAACCACTTGACGGTGAGTAAACAATGAGCAAATTTACATTTTAGGTGAACCATGCCTTTAAGCCTAAACTTGAAACTTGTCTTTATCACACTCTCTTTGTGGCATAAAGATTCTTCTAAAATAAAATAAAAAACAAATTTTTTAACATTTTGGAAAGTAGGGCTGTGCGATAATACGATATTTAATCGTGGACGATTTTAATTACTGCACGATCCACTTTTTCAGAAAAATCGTTGTATCGCCATACAGTATATAGTGCCGTGCTTCCGCGACATTCATTCTTCCATGACGGGCGCCTCACCTAAATTCATCCCGCCACGGCTACTACTACTTCTCATTCAAAACATTCACTCGTCTGTCGTTGTTTTTTTTTTTCAATAGCGGGTTATAATCGCACCAAAACGTATTAAAAGGTAAGTGAATTATAACAGCGGCAACTTTTGTGTAACCATAGTGCTGTGCGTCATTTGTTTAACCCTTTAAGGTTACATGCTGACGCGATGCGCGAGGCCAGCATACAGGCGCAGCTTTCAGTTAAGATGAACAGTTTCCATAAATATACTTTACAGATAAAGCTCTACGCTTCGGCATACAATGACTTTATCTTGCTGGACTTTATAGCTGCTTCACTTTACTTCAGGACGCATTAATGCCGCTCTTGTAGGATTATTGGAGACATTCGTAAATATTCATAGCAAATCATATAAATGTTGGAGACATATGCGTTACATAAACGCACTAAATCACACTTCAGCAGCGTTTTTTGAGGGCGCAAGAAGTTGTGTGCACGAACGGAGGAAAAAGGCGCGCAAGCGGAGACCCGCATGCACATATTACTGTACATAAATGTGATCTCGCCCTGTTTGACTGCGCTCACGACATTTGTCACTGAAATAACACGGATTGAGTTGGCATGAAAAGCATCCCAAATGAGGGGCCAGAGATGACTTTCAATATAAGTGATGATGACACAACAGCAATATAACAGCCCATATGCTGTATTTTGCTCCTTAAAACACCCACGTTGGCCTTTTCAACATTAAAATGTTAATATGTTGTACTTTAAAACTACATAACATCACTGCATTGTACAATGTGGCTTTCTTTAGCTACAAACACATTCAAATGTTTTATTTTTAAACCACAACAAAATAAGTGCATTGCTCAAGAAGGCTTCTTCTACAAACACATTCATATGTTGTTTTGAACTGCGTAACAATCAGGGATGCAGCGATTATAGATTTTGGTTGTATTATCATGTAGTCAGAAGAATAATCATGGTTTCATGGTTATCATGATTATTATGCATTTATTAAGTTCAAAACACTACTAGTTTTGTTAACTTTGTTAAAAAAAGCCATTTACATTGTTGAAGGTGTTGCTGAGGATCTGTCTAATAAAGATTTGTTAGATTTGTTAAATGTTCACTTTGATGGTAATTGCAAGTCTTGTTGATTGTTCTTCCTTTGCAGAATAGTATATTTTAATATTGGGACATTGGTTTAGTTGTATTGTACCTGTGTAATTTGCAAAATAGTCTTTAAAAATCAACTTAAAAAAAGAATCGTGATAAAAATAGTGAATCGTGATTTTCTCAGAAAAAATCGTGATATGATATTTTTTCCATATCGCCCACCCCTATTGGAAAGGTATGTTGCCATTTAACATTTAACCCTCATTCACAACAATCCTTGAATACAAAAATAGCATTTTTTGTTCCAGGCCAGAAGTTGGCATGTCACTTTGTAAAGAAACACTGTGTGGCTGTGCACATATGGTCTTGTATTCTGCTGTTATTGTTTTGGTTGCCAAGTGCTTGTGTATGCAGTAGTTTGAACTTAGTAATAAGCATATGCATCGTGTCACTATTTTAAAAAAATGGTGTTTGCACAGAGGCACTACTGGTTTTCCAAACCTTTTGAAACCATTTTCTTTTTTTTACAAAAGGACAGCATTTTACAGCTTTAATGCCTAAGGAATGAATGAATAAAAACCTTTTCACTTTTTAGTTGAAAATGGGGTCTTGGGATGTTAACCTAAAATGATTATTAAAGATTTCAGTCATACTTTATTTGATTGTATAATTCTCGCTATTTATAAACCATTAACTATGACTTTTGCATCTATAAACTCCTAACTAGCTGCTTATTGATAGTTATTAAGGTTGTAGTTGGGTTTATGTATTTTATAGGATTAAGGATGGAGAATAAAATGATGAAGACTATCAACTGTATAAATACTAATAAACAGCCAATATCTTAGTAATAGAGAGATAATAATCCACTAGTGAGAGTTGGTACTTTAACTAAAGTGTTACCAAAGTTTGCAGCAGGCATGTGACTTGCCTGCTCTACATGCATTTAGGCACAAACGTGGAGTGGACATTATAAACCAACACTTACAATCTACCTCAGTTTACATTTCTTGTCTTAAAATGTCTTCGTCACAGAGTCAAAACAGGAAAACCTTTGACTCAAAACGTGTTAACTGACCCCAGACCGGTTGACATGTTCATCTCTTTCAGTGCCTTTGGCACAGTTGATTTTAATGGTATCTTCGGCATGTCATCCTGAGGGGAAAAAGTCAACCCTCCCGAGTGCTGTAAACCATAGACTAATCTTTGCGGCCTACTGTCAGGGGTCACACCGGCCGCACGCTAGGGTCAACCCGTGACCCCCTTCCCTCCGGCCGAGCCTAAGGTGCCTTTCACTCCAAACAGCAGTGTAATTATCTCCTTATTGCAGGAGCGCTGAGGCCTGATGAGAGAGAGTTTCAAGAGGGCTTGTCAAAGATGAGAGGCTTTAGACGCGTAATTCTCATCTCTCATTAGTTGTGGCCCCTCTCTCTCCAGCCCATGGGCACACAAAGAGCCTCCGCTCCCCCAGCTGAGAAGGGCTTCATCAGGGACAAAAGGGAGTCCCTTAGTCCCTGACTGGAGGACAGACCAGGCCAGGAGGTGGAACAGCAGGGCCTATCCCTGCTTAATCCCAGGACTAGAGTATAGGAACATGACTTGTGGACCGAAATCCTCCTGTCAGGGACTTAGAGCAGTGGCTACTCTCAGCGGTGTTTGGAATCCTCTTATAGGAGTCACAGTGGACTTTAGGGATAATGTACTCCCAATAGCCACTACTGACTGAGCACTTGCTGGGCGACTGCATGAAGACCCCAGGACACATTGAGCGCAGGATGAGAAATTTGTAAGGCCGTGCTGGGAAACTTCCTTTCAACCTCTGGGGTGCAAAATAACGGGCTTGAGTTCTTGGCTGACCGGTCAAGAGACTAAACTGAAAAAGGATTGGAGGGAGAAGTAAAGTTCGCATGAACTTTTCTGTGGTGTATAAGCTCCAACAGCAGAGCACATTGGCTGCATGGACATGGGTTCGAATCCCAGGAAAACAAGCACTTATATACAATGTAAAAAATGGCTGTGATTTTTAACAGCAAGAAACAGTAAAAATTGTACAGTAAAAATATGTATCCTGGTTAGGGCTGTGCAATTAATCGCAATCGAAAAAAAAACGCGATTTAAGCACATGCAATATCTCAATCGCAAAGGCTGCAATTTTATCGATTAATTAATTTTGATTTTTGTTCATGTTCTTGTGCCCATGATTTTAATATGTTAACCAATCAGAGCTGACATAGCGCATCGGGCAATTACAGCTAAGCTGAGTGGGAGAAAGATGTTGACCAATCAGAGCTCTCTCCATGCAGAACGAAGTTGAGCGGGAGAACCGAATAGGTTATTTTGGTTTACGTTAGTTTTTAATGTTCTGACTGGAATTGAGGTTAGTTCATCTTTATTTTTTCATGTTGTCTGTTTTTAAGACAATTTATTACACTTTTGTTTATCAAGCCGTTAGTACTACTGTGTACAGTATGTTTTTAACTAGAGTTGAGGTTAGTTAATCTTTATTTATTTTATGTTGTCTGTTTTAAAGACAATTTTACCACAGTTTTATTATTTAAACATAATACTATGTTATTTCATGGTGAATTTTTTTGTTATGCACTTCTTGTGCACTGAAAACATTTGGAATGTGTGTATGTAGCTTGCTTTAAAAAGCAAAAACAGTTGGCAAAATCGCAAATAAAATCAATGGCAATATTCGTTCCAAAAATCGCAATATGATTATTTTTTCCATATTGCACAGCCCTAATCCTGGTTATAATTTGTATATAGATACTGTATATACAGTGAATAATCATATTTTTTTCCCAGAATTACCTGTATGACACTTTACTTTTTATGCTTTTCATTGATGTTGGTTCTTTTAAAATTATAATGTACATTTTATGTTACCTTTTAATGTTGATAGATACAATTTATTGCATTACTTAAGTGTCATGTGTGTGACACTAAAGTACACTAAAGGTATGATGATGCCTAGCAGTTGTGTAAATGAGCTAGGGCTGCATGATATTGGAAAAATCTAACATTGCAATATCTTTTTTTTATTTTGCGACATATATTGCGATATGAATACAGTTTCACCAGATCACTTGAATTTGAATTTATTTGTTTATTTAACAGGGACAACGCACAAAAAAGACATTGACCTCAAAGAGGAAAGATGCATTGTGCCAGGTTGTAGCAGGATTGCTATTTTCCACCTGCAGTCCCTGTACAGGTAAAAATTAAAACAATAATATCCGATTTACTTAATATCTCTATTTGCAAATCATTTATATTGTTAGTTCGATTGGGATACTTCTACAGTGGCAATGCATCTCCATAAAATCTAATAAACAATCTTTAAATATTTTGGGGACCCCTGACACGTTTTCTTTGTGGTCTGTGCTACTTGCAGTTCATTTCTGTATTTGCAGGTGTTGTGAGTATTTTCATGCACATGTTTAGTCAGAGATTGATGAATTAAGATTTACTATTTGCATCTCCATAAAATCTAATAAATAATCTATGAATGTTTTGGGGTCCCAGGACACATTTTCATTGTGGTCTGTGCTATTTGCAGTGCATTTCTGTATTTGCATGTGTTGTGAATGTTTTCATGCATAGCTATCTATAAATACAGTCAAGAAAAAGATATAATTGAAATAAAATGTTTTATCATGTCCAGAGTCTAACAGTATTTAAGGACAGTAACTAAATGATAAAAATAAAAATGAAAAATTCAATAAAATGAATAGTGGTTAAGGTCACAAATGGTACAATTTCTTATGCCTGAATGCTTTTAAATTCAATATACAATCACAGGCATCAGAAACACATGCAAATCATAAATTCTAATACAAATTCAGCATTGCATGCCCTTTGATGTGGCGATATCGATGCTGAAACGATATATTGTGCAGCCCTACACTGAGTATATGTTTCTTTTTAAAAAAAGCTGTTTGTTATGAGCATTGGTTCATGGTTTTGGTTGTCCTTTTATCTGTGTAACAAGGGTACAAGGTGTAGATTTTTAGTACTTTAGACCATTGGTGAATTAATATAATTAATACACCATTAATTAATATAAATATAATTACACATGGAAGTTTCACATTTTTTTTATGGTTTCTACCTTGTTGTTTATGGTAAACGGTATTCCAGCAACCACAACTTCCTTTTTTCCATAAATTGTACAAGTTGTTTTTACAGTGTATTGTAAATTTGTACCTTAAATGCATGAGTGAAAGAGAAAACACACTCACAGTCACAAGCACATCCTGTCGCTTGTCATTCAGCACAGTGAACACTGCAGTCGTATTTATATTAACAGACTTAACTAGTCTGTTCTCATCAGGAACATCAGTTCTGTTGTAAACCAAAACAATGACAATCAACAACATCCTGTTCAGGAATTTTATTTGAAGTAGATGAGAGATTCTGAGGAAAGTAAAACTGGTTTGTAGGGCTATGTGTATACTCAAAATAGATGCTTGTTCTGTCATGTTTGAGTAGTTGGACACTTCTGTTCTGCGCAAACACACTGTTAAATATATAATGTGATATTGTGTAAAGCAGTCCTTCTGCTAACTTTGTATATAACCAAAACATTTGAACTGAAAACATTTTAAGCATTCATCAAGATCTCTGAGTAAGTGTTTTCATGAGTTAATGCAAACGTTAGCAAAGCATTCGGGAATTCTGAAGTTCCAATGCACGACGCCATCCAGCAAGAACTGCTGAAAAAACGCAGTCCTTCATCATCCCGTGCCTGGCTGTGGTTCCTCAACTGAACGTTTTCTCATGCTAATCAGCTTTTTTGTAGTTGAAGGGATTTTCTCTGTGGAAGCTTTGTCCCCTGCCCAACAAAGAGCCCCCCCCAAAGTCAAGCCCACTGCCATGCTGACACAAAGATCCGTGGTTTTGGGGAGCACGTCTCCAGCTCTATTCATGCAGAGCGCACCCCTCAAAACTCCCCAAAACCACAGATCACTAATGAACTTTCACAAACTTTATCACAAAATATCCTTCCTTGCATACATTTGAGATGATACTAGATACATTTTTATATCATCACTAGTTGAATTTCATTTGCATCCTCGCAAAAAAAAATCGGTAACACTTTATTTTGATGGTCTATTTGAGTATTAGTAGACTGTCTACTTAATATCTGTTGATACTGACATTCAACAGACATTTAACTGACTATAAGAAGCTTTGCAAGTACATATCAACTTACACTAACCCTAACCCCAATCTAACAGTCCACTTATAATCTAATGAGAATTAGTTGCAATGTAACTTAAATTCAACAAACGGCCATCAAAATAAAGTGTGACCAAAAAAATATTTTACTAACCTTTTAAAGGCAACTCATAAATACATTTTAAAAAAGGGATATAAATTAAAAAAAAGTACAATGCAAAGTTTTGTAAAGAAAATGTAAAGAAACCACTATAAAACAATAACAGGTTTATCAATAGGGGTTTTTGTGGCCGTGCCGTGTCAAAGACTATATTACTTTTCTAAACAGAGGACATTCAGTAGGCTTTTTGCCTGCTTCTCTCTTTGTTTAGTAATTGGGTTATTGGTCTATGAGCATTATAAAGATGCATAGACAAAGTATGAAGGAGGAGTTAGGTAGGGGGACAACTACACAAAGAGACCTTTCCTTTTACCATTTCTAATTGGCCACCCATGGCCTTTTGCTATTCACCTTTCACATTTTCTTCCAAAAGTAAGACGGAAAAAGAAGGTATTTATAATCTGAGAATGCAGACTAGGAGCTGGAAGGCTATTTATAAACAGGCCTGACTTTCTCCTATTGTATCTCCTTTGTGTCTATTTATAAAAAATAAAAAAAAGTATGTATTTTATATTCACCTTTCAACAACTGTATTGTAAAGTGTTATACACTAGCAAAAAAACATTTGGCTTCATATAGAAGTTGCATTATTTCAGTGCCTCAATAGGATCAAACGCTTCTGAAACTAAGAAAAGTTTCTGAATAATGCAGAGGAATGATTGGATTACTCTTTTCTCTTGAAAATGCCCCTCTAACCCTTATACATACCACCAGTCTTTGCCTTCAAGCTTCCTGTGAATGATGTGAGAAAGATGATCTAATTATTTCATTTACTAATTAGCACCAATGGAATCTCACCCCCAGCGCTGGCCTGCCCCGACCCCTTTGAACGTCCGTCTGAGTTAAAGGCCATTTTTATTTCTTTACCCAAAGAAGACAAAGGTAATTTGATTGCCAGACCCTTTCCATATGCTTGCAGACCTGTTTGGTCAACCGAAGCCCCCAGAGACCCGACGGGTTGTTTCACTCAACCTTTGCAAAGTGTCAGCCCCCCAGTCCCAAACAACAAAAAAAGTAAAAGCAAACACATTGAATCTAGTTAAGGAGAGAATGAGGCAAACAAACACAAAGAAGGGAATCAACTGACCCATAAGAAATGCTCTCAAACACAACCGGTCTTGAAACGGTCAGAGAAAGGCCGTGTCTGTTGTGCTCTCGAGGCCTGGTGAAGGGAGATAAGAAACTGAATAGATAGATGACAAAACAAAGATTTTGGACTAAAGCTTGACTTTTGTCTTATCACCTCCATAATAGTCAGCCCACGTATTAACACAGGCAGATGGCGAGGAGATTACAGCCATTTGAATTTATATTTGAAGAAGTGCTTCTTTAAGATGATAATGAATTAGAAATGTGGTTCACATGGAGGACGGACAGGGAAAACCTCAGTTACTTTAGACAAGCGGGCATTTTCAACCAAAGCAAACCGTGTTTCTTGTTGACAGTCTGGCCAGTGCAGCTCAGTGAGAGTGTAGTTTTAAGTGAAGCTCTAGAAGGAGCACACATTTGGTTATGTGACACCGGTGTGTAAATGAATCTGCATTGTCCTGGCAGATCATTGCCTCGTAGACTCATTAAACCTCCCCACCACCTCCGACTACAAGGAAGCACAGCATCCTCTTTACCAAAGAGCCACAGGGCCTGGCGTACCGGTTTAAACCAAACAAGGACGCCATTACTCTTCACAATGCTCTGAATGGGCCAGCGGGGAGAAGGGCAGTCTGGCTGAAACTGGGGAATGTTTAATTAAACTTTGGAAAGGCTTGGAAGTGCATCTGCACCAAATGACCCTCTAGCTGAAAAGAGGGATTAGGCTGGTGGAGAGAGAGCAAGTTCATTAGAGGAGCGCAGGCACAGGAATAGCACTTTCAGGGGAAGGCCACTGGCATGGCAAATCTGCATTTGAGGTCTATAGGTATTCCTTTCCTTTGCTCACACTATATATTGCCCCCCTTTTTGCATATTTGTCACACTTTAATGTTTCAGATCATCAAACTAATTGAAATATTAGTCAAATATATTACAAGTAAACATGTCATGCAGTTTTGAAGGGAAAACAAAATACAAACCTACATAGCCCTGTGTGAAAAAGGGTTTGCTGCACACCTTAACTCTGGTGTATCACACCTGAGTTACATTTTTCTAGCCACACCCAGGCCTGATTACTGCCACACCTGTTCGCAATCAAGATATCAGTTTAAATAGAATCTGCCTGTCAAAGTGAAGTAGACCAAAAGATCCTCAAAAGCTAGATATCATGTCAAGATCCAAAGATATTCAAAAAACAAATAAAAAAAGAAAATAAGTGAAATACTATCCATCTGGATTAGGTTATAAAGCCATTTCTAAAGCTTTGGGACTGCAGTAAACCACAGTGAGAATCATTATATACAAATGGTAGGTTGACAAAAATTACCCCTAGAGCGCAGCAACAACTGAACCAAGAGGTCACAAAAGACCCCACAGCAACATCCAAAGAACTGCAGGCCTCACTTGCCTCTGTTTAGGTGTGAGTTTATGACTCCACCATAAGATAGAAACTGGGCAAAAATGGTTTGCATGGCAGATTTCCAAGATGAAAACCATCGCTGAAGAAAAAGAAAACAAAGTCTTATCTCAGTTTTGCAAGAAAACATCTTGATGATCCCAAAGAATATTTTGGGAAATACTCTGTGGCATGACAAAATTGTAACTTTTTGGAAGACGTGTGTTCCATTTGTGTGTGGTGTAAAAGTAACACCACTGTCCTGCAAAGTTTATCTTCAACCCTAATCAAGCACACCTTCCTATAGCTTTCTAGTGATCTTAAAGACACTGATTAGAATGTTTAGGTCTGTCTTTTCAGGGTTGGAACTAAACTCTGAAGGACACTGGCCTTCCAGGACTGAGTTTGGGCACCCCTCTGTTGGTGACCTCAAGTTAAAGCAAATTTGGGTTCTGCAGCAGGACAATCACCCAAATGGGTCCAATGATGGAGTCAACTTCTGAATTGGAGAAGAAAAACAAGATGAAGACTTTTTAGAGGGGACTAGTCAAAGTCCTGACCTGAATCAAATTGAGATCCTGTGGTATGACCTTAAAAATGCTCGAACACCCTTCAATGTAGCTGAATTACAACAATTCTGCAAAGATGAATGGGCCAAAATTTCTCCACAGGTAAATAACAGGCTCATTGCAAGTTATTAAAAATGATTAATTGCAGCTGCTGCTGCTAAGGGTGACCCAACCAGTTATTACGTTTAGGGGGCCAACACTTTTCACACAGATCAAAGATTAAATGTAAAATGTGAAATATATGATTTAACTGTAAATGTGCAGTGATGAAATAAATGCGTGCAAGACAATCTAATTTAAGGAAACAGACTTTCTAGAGGGGCGCCACGGTGGCCTAGTGGGTAGCACGTTCGCCTCACAGCAAGAAGGTCGCTGGTTCGATCCCCAGCTGGGCCAGTTGGCATTTCTGTGTGGAGTTTGCATGTTCTCCACGTGGTTGCGTGGGTTTCCTCAGGGTGCTCCGGTTTCCCCCACAGTCCAAAGACATGTGGTACAGGTGAATTGGGTAAGCTAAATTGTCCGTAGTGTATGTGTGTGAATGAGAATGTATGGATGTGTTTCCCAGAGATGGGTTGTGGCTGGAAGGGCATCCGCTGCGTAAAACAAATGCTGGATAAGTTGGCGGTTCATTCCGCTGTGGCGACCCCGGATTAATAAAGGGACTAAGCCGAAAAGAAAATGAATGAATGAATGACTTTCTAGATTTATTATCATGTTTTTTTCTTATTATTCATGTTTATTTTGCCTATAAAATGAATGAGTGCAGACACAAGTTGTCATTGATTAGGTGCACTATTACACAGAGGTACTGTAGTTTTGGTCACTTACTGACGTCCAGTGGTGTCCAGTAAGCGCAATGGAAGTACTTTCTACAACCTTTTTTTTTAATTTATTTTCTGTGTTATACAGTATGTCATTTACTAACAAAAAATCACCTTGATGTTAATTGTGACTGTCCCAGACAATGTTGACGGGTCTGCAATGTGTATATATCCATTCCATTTCTTCAGTGTCCTTTGATGAGCATGGCTGGTTAACACTCTGCATCGTCATCTTAACTAAAATCTGCTAAATATTTTTGGCCTAAATTGGTACTTAAACTTTGTTGCGCAAGGCATCATTTCTTGAGCCATCATCTAACTGGCATACACTCTAACTTTATCACACAGTTATGGCTGAGTTTAATTTTTCTTAAAGAAATAATAATGATTAAATTTTTTTCAGCATAATAAAAAATTAGATACTATCACTGGATTCCAGCATCGAGTGATGCACTTTTTGGAATTTCAAAAGCTCAGACACCACCCAATGCCATTACAAAAGCCAGTGTATTATTTAATATCATTCTGATTTTTGTTCAAGATGTAAGACGAAAGACATGCACCCAAGATGGCTTGAGGGTGAGTAAATTATTGGATAAAAAGCTGTGACTAAACCTCGTAACTCCATTGGATCCTCATTGGAACTCTCAGTAAATGCTCAGCTTTGCCCCAATTTTAAATAATATACCGCACACAGTTTGGAGCTGCTGTCCTTGTTTATAATGCAAAGATAAAAACTGTCTGTTTAAATAATCACAGTGTTTTGTTTATTCAAGAAACATTGTCTGTCAATGCTGATGTTTTATGAAATTGTTGGGCAGAGAAGAGGGTCTTGGACTATACATTTTTGTTTAGTCATTTAGTCTTAAATAAGCTTTACATTGCACATTTACTTTTATTAATATGAGATTTTGGCCAAGTGTATTTGAGTATAGAAAAACTTTTTTGAAAACAATGCAATGCACTTACTAAGGACCATTGTAACCATAAATGAAACCAATGCAATTTCACATCAATTTATAACATTTTTTTATTTAATGGCAATCCCTCATGTAATGGCTTATTGCTTTCCCCCCAGCATTGTAAAGAATGGGTTTGATTTGTGTTGGGAAAACATGAAGGATTTAAGTTAACTTATTCGTTTTTCACAGATTTAAGTTAATTGAACATAAAATGATTAAGTTGATAACCCCCCCTCCCCCCATAAAAATTGTATTGTTTAAGATCATTTTAAATAAGTAGTTTGAACAAACAACAAATGCCATTTGTGTGTGAATGAGGGGTACACTCTTAAAAAAAAAAGGTTCCTTGAGGTTCTATATAGAACCCCGGGGTTCTAT
>CAIGQQ010040079.1:5984906-6009989 GCA_903798035.1 Danio albolineatus | reverse complement strand
TCTACAAGGTAATATATAGTTGACTTGATGGGGATTCCACACTTTACTATCCTGCAAGCACACTGGTCAATATTACTAAACTAGATAATTACTGGCTTAACATCACTATGAATTATGAATATACATATATATATATATATATATATATATATATTATAATTGCAGTACTACTAAATAATACTACTATAATATATAAAATATACTAAAACTTTGTTTTGCTGAACACAACAACCTTATTTCAGAAACATTAGAAAATCTTACCAACTTTGTGTATATATTAACTAAAATGTTTCTAAACTGCTTAATTTCACCCTTTCCCGCACTGTGATCTATCAAAGTGAATATTTTTCACCTACACTGTACAGCATGATTAGTCATCACAGTTGTGTTCACGCCATTAACAGCCCTCATGTGAGTGTGACTGACAACATGTTAAGGAGCAGTTACTCGACGGTTTACTTTTTTGTCTTGAGTATCAACAGAGCCAGGGGCAAAAGTCTCAACATGCATACCATAGAATCACCCTTGCCTGTCATATTTGAGCATGTAAAGGCTGATTCCACTGTGTGCTGACATGAACTAACACATAGTGATTGTGCTGTACAAGTTAATGTATAGTTGACTTGATGGGGTTTAAGGACTTTAAGATTCTGCAAGCTGGCTGGTCAAAACAATTAAGTTTTAGCCTCACTGGGATAATAGCAAATAATACATATATGAAGAAAACGTAGAAAAATTGAAAATGTATTTCATTTTAAAATGATATTTAACAATATTGTTATTTTTGCCAAATTAAATAATGCATCCTTCAAAGTTAAAGTTTAAGACAAAATATTATAAAAACTCCTCTACAATCTCCAAACTTTTGATCAGTAATCATGATATGAATATACATATTCTATTATGATCATATTTTTGACTTCTATATTTGCATTTAGTTTAGTTTAAAGCAGAACATATATTTAAAAAATATATATTAATTAGTCCTCGTTTCATATGTTCAGGGAAATTAATCTTTATCCTTAAATAGAAGCAAGACTTAAGACGCTGATGTACTTCAAGCGAATAATGAACTCATTTCAGACAAAATCATGACACATGTTTGTAAACTACTCTTGGTCCAAGATGATGATTCAATAGGTAGGCATGGCCCATAGTTCTGTTTTTAAAAATGACACTTCCTTTTTATTTTTGTAATATTACAACCCTAAATCTGAAAATGTTGTGACAGTATGGAAAACGCAAATAAAAAAAAGAAAGTAGTGATTTCTAAATTTACTTCGACTTGTATTCCATTGTCGACAATACAATAAACATTATTTAGGGCCCTGTCATACACCCAGCCCAATAAGGCGCAAGACGTGTTTGGTGCGATTTGTTACTATTTTTAGACCAGAGCAACAGTAATTTTCACGTTTAATGCCACTTTGTTTAAATAGCAAATCCATTTGCACCACTTTGTGAACTCATGGCCATGCTGGTCTATAAAGTAAGTGTGTTAGGGCTAAAGTCCAAAGTCCAAACGCATACACAATGCTTAATACACACAGGATGTACAGTAATACACAAATATCTTTACTTATGAAAAAATTAAAGGATTAAAATATTACAAAAATATTATTTTCTACATAAAAATAAAAACCACTGCCTCCATGCTTTCTTCATGTCAGGGGGCTTTTTTCAGTTTATTCATGAAAATTTACATTAATATAATGTTATTATTATTATGAGTATTATTTATTATATGCATATTTATATTTGTGTCAATAAAAACTAGTTTAGATTTGTCCACCTGTCGGGTTTTGGAGACGTCTGCATCATGGGGCATAAGAATAGGACGTGGGTTTGTATATTACTCAGTTTTTTGACCACACTTCGTTATCATTATTCATTTATTGGTTTGCTGGAAATTAGATCTGAATTTAGAAACAGTTTTGAAACAAATCTTTGCACTTAACAAGGGAAATTAAATATGTAGGTTAATGGATGACTTAAGTGGAGTGCGTATAACATCGTTTCCTTATCCACGAAAGTAAAGAGTGAAGTAAAGAGTAAAAGTAAAGTAAAGCAAAAGTAAAGAGGCCGAATGGAGGAGGCTCGTTCTTTATCCTCGTGCTGCAGATAGTTTGTTTAATTGTTTTCTCACCAGTGAAGCATTCAGTTTTTCCACTTATAAAGTCTGCCATGTAAATAGAAAATGCGGCACAGCGTGACGCAACAGACTCTTAAAGTGAATGAGAGATGAAACTCTGATTGAACGTTATGCTCAAAACACACCCAATACTCATTCAGAGAATAAGCACAACCCTATTAGACCATGCGCCAAGGCGCAAAGCATATTTTTCCGTCATTAAAATAGCAAAAGTGGATTCGGACATGGCCTTAACGCTTTTGCTCCATGTGCCTTAGACTTCCAGTTAAAATAGAGCCCTCAATGTTTTCCTCATGATTTTATATATTTTTTTATTATTATTATTATTAAATTAACACATATTACAATTTAATTTCAGAAAAAGTTGGAACAGTAAAGCATTTTACTGTTCCAGTACTGTTTTACTGCAAACAATTCTTGAGGTGGGGAACAGTACAGGGTCTTCATTGTAGCACTTTGTGCTTTAAAATGCACCACAGATTCTCTATTGGATACAGTTCGGGACTGGCCAGTCAAGTACCTGTATCTTCCACAGCCAGGACTTTGTAATGTGTGCAGAATGTGGTTTTGGTTTTCTTGAGACTATAATCAATAATAATCAGAGGCACAACCAAGCGCACCCATGAATGCACACCCTATTCTGATACCAAGGACGAATAAGTCATTGTTTTTGTTTTATATCAGCGCAAATTTATTTTCATTATTAATTTACAACCAAATACAAACAAAAGACTCAGGGATTAGGAACGACATGAGGGTTGTTAATTAATAACATATTTTAAAATTATTTGGTTAATTAATCCTTTAACAACACTGTTGTAATTTTACTTCTACATAGTGGAGCACAGAGAGTTAGTGACAAGGAAGTGAGGCTTTAGAGAATCGCAGTGATAATTTTGCCTGCGAGAACAGTGGATGGCTTATGGGATGGACAAGTGATGTGAAGCTCAGTCACCTGTTTTCTCTCTCTACTGCTCTACCATTTTGACCTGCAGCTTGATTTCTTTTGGTCAACCTTTTTCCAGCAGCACTTTGCTTACAACTTCCTGAAGTCTACACAACACTTAAAAAACAAATGGAAATTTCTACATTTCTAAAAAGAGTTGATACAGTATTTTGATCATATTTCCTCCCCAAAAATATTTTATTGATTCCAAACCACATCTTTCATAATCAGTATTATCAAAACTACAAAAATTATGCATAAACATTACTCTACAAAACATGCTTTTCTTACTTAAAGTTGTTTTGTTTTTAGTTCAAGGATCTAAAACTGATCAAATCAAAAAACATTTTCTTGACAAGTAATAGATATTGTTTTATTTTTCACAAATATATGCCAAAGTTAAGTATTTCTTGCCTTTAAACAAGCAAAATAATCTGCCTATGGGGCAGGGAACATAGTCTTGTTTTTTTTTTTTTTTTTTTTTGAGGCATGATGATTTTGAAAAATCATATTATGTTATGAAAAAGTTATTGAGTTATGAAAAAAACTCAAATGTTGCATATTATTTCTTAAAAAAAAAGAAAAGAAAATTTTGTATCTTGTCTAGAAAATGCTTTTTAAAATATTAATATTTTTTTTTTTTTGCAGGGCAACAAGGTTTGTATGTATATTATTTTAAAGTGTACTAGTTTATGGATTGTAAGCAAATAAAAAACAAAAAATAATAATGTATATGGCTCAAAAATAAATTAAAAGTTAAGTAAAAATGGAAAATTCTGCAGTGCCTATGAGAAGGAGGTAATACTATAGAAACAGCTAAATTAAAGCTAAGACCAGACCCTAAGCCATTGGACAAGAAATGTTCAATGGGGTAGCAGGGACAAAAAAACAACAACGAGATGAAGACATTTTAAGAAAAAAGGTCAAGAATAGGTGCTAAACCAAGAATTAAGCCATCAGGAACCCTTTAATCTCTAGTGCCACCATTGTTCCAGAACTGCAGCCAACCTGTCTTCAAACATGCAGGGTGTCAGGTTCTCACAGACCTTACTGAAACAAGACCCCCTCTTGAAAGAATCACAAATTCATAAAACAGATGAAAACTGAATTTAGTAATTATTTTATTTTCTATCTGCACCAGTTAAACAGCAAGGCAGAAAGGAAATCATGGTGTGGGCTAATATTAACAATGAGATAGACTGACCTTTCAGGGTAGGAGATGAACTCTCAAATCTGACCTTTCAGGGCAGAAGATGAACTCTCAAATCTCAATTCTGGAATATCAATTCTATAAACATTGGTACTTTAGGTGGGTGTGATTTTGCCAAGTTGGATCCGATCCGATCTATCTTGAGCTTGGAACATCATTCCTGTTTAAAAATGTAATCTATCTCTACCTCTAAACCTAACCATAATGGTTCATTTTCCCAAAATCAGATTAGATTAATACTGTAACAGTGATGTAGAAACACATTAACCTACTGTTACTTTAAGCCAAAACTTAACATGAAATGCTGAACTTATCTGAATGGCTGATTGAAATGTTGTTCCAGGATCAATATAGATGTTGGTCCAGGAACATGTCCTACAAGGAAAAATCACACTATAACCAATTCCTATTAAATGGGGGTCACATTTCAGCATTCTTCACCTTTGAATCTGACACCTTGAACATCTGGACACTGGAAGTAAGCTGCGAATCTGGAAAAGAATGGTTGTAGATTCTATAATACTGCATCTTTCTTGTTGGTATTTAATGAAATCAAGACCTTTCATTGTCAGTTTCATCAACGTTTTGGGTCAGTTTACCTGCTAGATATTTACACACATCAATATATAAGCAATTTTTCACTTCCAGCCCTTGTTAACAATTATAAGTAATCATATACAAAATTACTTATAGTTTTGGTAACACTTTATTTTGATGGCCCATTTGAGTATTAGTAGACTGTCTGCTTAGTATCTGTTGATACTGAATTTGCAAGAAACTTTGCAAGTACGTCAACTTACACTAACCTTAACCCTAACCCCAACCCTAACCCCAACCTAACAGTCTACTTATAATCTAATGAGTATTAGTTGCAATGTAACCTAAATTCAACAAACGGACCATCAAAATAAAGTGTGACCATAGTTTTTAAGATTGATGTGGTTTGGAATTGGTCAAATATCCTACGGGAGGAAATATTCCCAGAGTATTACCTCACAGAAAGCTACTTAGTTTAGAGCTCTCGCATATTCCTGCACCTTCAACCAAACAGCAGCTCATGCAAAAGGCCATTCGATGTCAGGAACAAATGAACTAATAGTTTTAAACACTTTCATTTGCATAACAGTAGACTTATTCCTCGAATTCAAAGGAGAGCTCCTCCCCTCTTCAATCGGAGCAAATCTCGCCCCAAACCAAAAGAAATCCAGAGGAAAGTGCATCAAAACCACCAAAAGAAAGCAAGAGAGTGAGGCAGCAAAGGAAGAAGTAACCTCAAAACTCTAGTCTATAGAGGAGCTGACCTTGAAAACAGGATGGAGACAAACAGATGCATGTCACCAGTGATGCATTTAAGCAACCCATCAGCCCATGAATAGCCCCCGAAAATAACTCCTTGATGATACAAAGTTGAGAAATAACATATTTGCGCAACCACAAAGCACAAGCGCGGTTTGGGATCTGGGAGGGGGTCGAGAGAACATCTCGGACCGGCGTTCTTATTCAGCGTCTAGAAGAGAGGAGAGCCGTGAATAGAATTAGGCGAAATCTGCATAGTACAAGAGCTCTCCGACAAAGACTTAATGGTACGTTTGGCTCTTTTGAAGGGGCAGCAACAACCCGAAACCTTTAGTGCTCAGACCCCTTCAACAAACCCCAACCCCCCTCATGAAGCCATTCAGACTCGTCCCCTGTCCTCCGCTCACAGAGGGCGGCTCGGGACGGCTAGAAGATGAGTATTGATATAATGAGCGGGAGAGAGAGAGAGCGTACAAAAACACTGCGCAAAGCGTAGATGTGATTAGAGGCTGAATTCCATTATGTCTTTCTGCAATGATGGACAAATACACCCGATGAGAAAAGCATGGGGTGAGGCATTGGCGAGACAAAGACCCCTTGCAGAGATGCAGTTGAACGTTCACAAGAGGACAGGTCTGGACGGTTAAATATTTCAAAATACACCAAATCTTCTACGCGCAGACGTGCCAATCCCAATACGCACATCCAAATATTGAGCTCTTTTTTGTTTTCCGCTGAATGAGGCGAATCGCAAACAGGAAAGTATTTGCCTGTTTATTGGAAGGGCGGATTTGTGTGCCGTTCACAAGTGCACAGTACATACTCAACGTAATTGCATTAGATCTGACAATGAGTTTGTTTGTGTGCCTCTGCGCGTGTGTGTTTAGGGGATCGTCATCGAATCCATCCCATCTTATTGTCATTATGGAGATCGTGTAAACAATTTTCTTCGCAATTTACACTAGCTGCTGCGATGGGCTGATGCTTTCTAAATAACTGGACCAGTGTAAACAGTCATTGCGTTTGTTTGCTGCGGCTTCGGTGCGCTGATGAGAGCTGAATGATAATCAGCTAAGCAAATGTTTGATCAAGCATGAACACTTTCTTGAGAAAGGCACCATGGAGTTATCGTGAAAGTCATCTGTGTGTGTATCTGGAAGTGCAGATAGCCTACAGAGTGTGGGACAACAATGAGGCACACAGGTCTGCTTAGCTGGTGTCTGGGAGCCTGAAGCTCTGATTTGAGTTGCATATCGCATATCGTCTCATGGTGGATGAGACATTTCAGAGTGCTGCAGCTGAAGTAAACAAATGCAGATAGAAAATCACTGAAACATTTTAAAAATGCCTTCATCCTTTTGACAACATAAGTTTAATAATAGACAAGTCAACTAGACGATTACAGTTAATTCAACTGAACTGGGAAGTTATGTTAAGAGATATTTTGTCAAGACAAAAAAGTTTTTTTAGTTGACTCAACAAATATATTTTTTTATAGTGTTGTGGTAATACAACCAAAACACACAGCACATATTCACAATGCAAGTAAATATGGAAACACAATTCAAACAGCAAAGACCACACTAGAAATATTTTAATAGACATGCTTATTGATCAATGTATATGTGAAGGGTTAGGCCCAATCCCAATTCTATTTTTGTACCCCTACCCCTTCCCCTTCCCTTGGCCCTTACAACCGAGGGTTAAGGGGAAGGGACAGCACTTCAACACCTGCACACTTCAGCATATGTCATCGCGATCTCTTGCTTCATATGAGATCAGACGATCACGACTGCTGTAGTTATTCCAGTTGGGTTATTTTTTGTTATTTATCTTCAGGAAATCACTGAAGGAATATATTATGTTATCATAACGATCTAATGTGGCAATAAGATCGGAACTGTACTGTGTATTTACTCCGTGGCCATACTCATCTATGTAAACACACCAAAACAACATTAACATTACGGCAGACACTGTAAAAAGCTCATTCCCAGCCACTAGACATTACTGACAGGGTATTCGAGTGTCATCGTGTTTCAGAATGTTCTGTGACTGCTGTACATGAGTTATGATTATGGATTATAGATCGGAAAATTTGTTTGTGTTTTTTTAAAAAGTATGACGGTAAAACACGAACGCGGTTATGAATATATTAAAACATATGTTTGTTTGTCTTAAAATATCGTAATAATGACAAAAAATACTAATTTGTGGATCTCCTTACTTCTGAGTTCAGTTGTGGCAGGTGTATTCTGGGCAATTTTCTTACCTCCCCGTTTATGTGTGGTCCTGAAAAATCTTCGTTCAAAGGGGTGTATACCCCTTGCCCTTAGCCCTTTGCCTTCAAGCTAAAGAGAATTGGGACACCACTACCCCTTGACGTGAACACGCAAAACAAGGGGTAGGGGCAAGGGGAAGGGGTAGAATTGGGATTGGGCCTTAATATCTTGTCGAGATCCAGATTGTATGGTTTCTTACATTTTTGGACATTGTAAGCGTAAATAAACTGATGGAATAAATGCTGTTAACTGGAGTTACTCTCTAAAATGTGAGTTAATAGGAAGCAAGCAAGTAATAGGTTTTCCTGCTGTTGATAACCATGTTTCTATATGTGAGTGCACTGTGAGCATTTACAGAGATTTTCTTTTTGTTTGTTTTTGTTTGCATGCATTTTTTCAGTGCATGTTAAACTGTTTCAGCTACCTTATGAATTTGACTAAAAAGAAAAGAAAGAAAAAAGAAGTGGGTAGCACGCATTTATTTGTTTTTATTTATTTGTTTACTTATACAGGGACAGTGTACAACATGACATGTTGTGCCAGAGTTAGCTATAAAGCTAATTTACATCTGTAGTCCCTGGGCAGGAAGTTGTAACAAATTTAACAGTAGAAAAATACAATACATACAATATATTATTGTCAATAAAATCAAATCAAATCAATGGTTACATATTTGATTTTGTTTAAGCCAAATTTTAAGAAGAGTTTTAAAATGATTAACAGTGGTACTCTCTCTGATATGCACTGGTATTTTATTCTGTCTTTCTGCTGCTCTGACTGAAAAAACTGATTGTCCAAAAGTATGTGGGCGCAGTGGGTAGCACGATTGCCTCACAGCAAGAGGGTCGCTGGGTCAGTTGGCATTTCTGTAGGGAGTTTGCATGTTCTCCCCGTGTTTGCCTGGGTTTCCTCAGGGTGCTCCGGTTTCTCCCACAATTCCAAAGACGTGGGACATTAGGTTGCGGCTGGAAGAGCATCCGCTGCGTAGAACATATGCTGGATAAATGGTTCATTCCACTGTGGTGACCCCAGATGAATAAAGGGACCAAGCCTAAAAGAAAATGAATTAATGAAAATTTAATAAATGCTTAGCTAATTTCGCCCAAATTTGGGTGCTGGGTTAGAAATTTAATCGCAATAATTTGTAACTTGTTTAAACAACCTCAGGAGTCTTTATGCGAAACAACCCGAGTGTATTGATTCCTCATGCGTAAAATTATCTCACATTTTTACTGTCACAAAATACTGAATTATGGTTTAAATAATCTCAATAACAAAAGTACAGTATTGCTTAACATTTTGAGGTTGTAAATATTTCTAAAATGTCTCTAAAAATCTGCTTTTATATAATAAAAGTAATATTTGGTAAAATAATTGTTATTACATTTTCCTTTTTTTTTTTTTTTATTAATTTTTTGTATTTTAGAACAAATTGACATGTTTTCCAGGATTATATGATGGACAGAAATTCAAATAAAATCATTCTGATCAATTTAATGTATCTCTTTTGAATATGGTTTTCATTTTAAAACATAAAAATAAAAAGTACTGAATTTTGAACAGTAATGTAGGATTTGATAAGTCGAATATGTGCAGTCTTGTCTTTTCTGTATTGTAGATATGTTCTTTTTTATCATAGATAACAAAAAAAGTTAAATAACTGGACAATGTGTGAAAAACCAACTAGTTTATAACTTTTATCTACACTGTAAAAATATCATTAAATTAGCAGTTCTAGCAGGTTTCTTCCCCTAGCAGATTTAGTAGATTTATGTCTGCTTTTGAATTGAATTATGGGACCTTGATCTTTGAAAAAAAAAGTAGGAAAAGTAGGAAAAAGTGACTTTTATGAACATTTGTAATAGTTTAAAGTGATTTATTGTCGAGGTTTTTTGTTATTTTACAGACTTATTACTCTATGTATTATTTCTTATTATTATTTAAACTACTAAAATGTCAATAAAAGACACTTTGTTAAACTGTAGAGTTGAATTTTCAACATCAAAAGTCCACAGAGCCTAGATCAAGATCCTATAATGCAATTCACTATCGTAAACAAACAGAAAACACTTGTGAATCACAACATATGGACTGTTAATCAACATATATTTTTAAAGTGTAAGTGAAGAAAATAGAGAATGTACAGTCTTATATTATAACTGCATATATTCTAATATTGGTTTGATTGGCAGAGGAATGCTTAAGTTAGTAGTTATTCCATACATGCAGTGCCAAGTTTCATAGGCTTACAAACAAAGCCTGGGTTAATCTTTCAAAAATACCCCGTACCCCTGGTTGGGAGTCTTTAGCCTTTCATAGCAGTGCTTTCCAGCACCTGCTCAGTTATTGACATAAAATGTGTTTGGAGCATGTACCTTATCATCAGGCCTTTGATAAATGAGCTCAGGCCTCACATCTATGCCTTCTTGTAACTATAGTGTCACACTGAGCATACAAATTGTTAATCACATGGTGATAAGGGGAGACGAGAACACCAGGCAAATTATTAAACTTGGAAATTAAAGACACTAAACGTTGGAGGCCCGTTCGAAGCCACGAGATGATAATCTTGCATGCTATTGTGCACAGATGTGGACTTGTGTTCGCAAAACTGAAGATGCTCTAACCTACTTTTAGGGTACCACGGCCATCAGTCTTTAAAGCATGTGAAAGCTTATCAGGAGGAGAGCCTTATCATTATTTGTCTGGTGAAGCATGGTGGCCCGGGGCGACAGCTGAAGAATGGCATACAGCGGGCAGGCCTAAAATGGCAGGGATGGAATCTGGAGTGACACCCTAGCTTTTTTGTGACCTCTTTCAGAGGGTCATCACTGCATGCTGTCACTCTGTGTTGCCCTCAAACAAACTGTACCTGTTGTTTTGAGCAATGCACAAAGCTGAAGTAGATTTAAGGTATATGCGAAATTCTAGATTTAAGTTACCTTACGAAATTCATTGACTGGCTTCTCAGTAATGGGAAGCTGAAAGCACAGAATAAAATATCCCATCCCATTTAAAAGTGTTGGGTCAGTATTTTTTTAAAGGTCTAATGATATTAATGTGTCAGCCTTAAGGATTTTGGTATAAAAGACTAAAAGGAGCAACGGTTTTGTTTTCACATCACCTTATACTTCAGTTTCTCATCAAATCTTGACCAATCAAACGCTCTCTAATACATATATACTTCAATATGCTTCTTATTTGCTTTTCATTTGATGCGCTTGGGCTCAACCACTGTCAGAGCTGTGATAATAACGAAATACCATTGGCTGTTTTTTTTTAAGGGGGAGGAACTGTCCCACGCTCTATTCATGTTTCAGTTGAGATTACGTCAAACATCAACTAAAAATGCACATTTCAAAGCACTTCACAAGACCTTAAAACTATTTATTCTGCAAGGATGCATTAACTTGAACAAATGTGACAGTAAATACAACCATACACAAGATTAGTCATACGAATGCTAATTTAAACTTTCTGTTCATCCAAGAATCTTTTTAACACTTGGAAATAATAAGAAATAGTAAGCAACAGATTAGCATATTAGAAGGATTTCTGAGGGATCATGCGACACTGAAGAGTAATGTAAGGGTCAAGCAAGAACAAGATTTTATTAAATGAACAAAACGCACCATTAAGACAGTACTGGACAATGAATTAAAGGAACTGACGTCATGTAAACAAAAGTTGATGTGTAACTAAACAAGGCACAGGTGAACGTAGTCAATGTTCCAGTATAACCATAGAAATATAGTAGATATGGGAGCAGAGGATAAAGGAACAAGCATGGGCAAAATAGAAAGTGCTACATGCTAAAATAATAATAATTATAAAAATAAATAAATAAATAATAATAATAATAGGGTGCCACGGTGGCGTAGTGGACAGCACGTTCACCTCACAGCAAGAAGGTCGCTGGTTCGTGCCTCGGCTGGATCAGTTGGCATTTCTGTGTGGAGTTTGCATGTTCTCTCCGTGGTTGCGTGGGTTTCCTCAGACTGCTCTGGTTTCCCCCACAAGTCCAAAGACATGTGGTATAGATGAATTGGGTAGGCCAAATTGTCCATAGTGTATGTGTGTGAATGAGAACGTATAAATGTTTCCCAGAGATGGGTTGCAGCTGGAAAGGCATCCGCTGCGTAAAACTTTTCTTTCTTTTCTTTTTGGCCAATTGATAAATGACATTTAGATGATTTTTAATTACTTAATATACACCATATAAGTTGGCGGTTCATTCCGCTGTGGTGACCCCAGATTAATAAAGGGACTAAGCTGACAAGAAAATGAATGAATGAATGATAATAGGGCAACGTGCACTATAGGTGAACAGAATAAACTGAATTGTCTGTTGTTTATGTGTGTGAATGTAAGAGTGTATGGATAATTCCCAGTACTGGGATGCAGCTGGAAGGGCATCTGATATGTAAAACAGATAAGTTGGTGGTTCATTCCGCTGTGGTGACCCCTGATGAATAAAGGGACTAAGCCGGAAAAATGAATGAATGAATGAATAAATTAATGAATAATTAACAAAATTAATAATAATAATTTTTCAAAAGAACAGAAACCAGCTGGGGTAAAGGATGACAGCTGGGGTAATGGATGATAAAAATGCAACTTTGTCACACAGGAAATAAAACACATTTTAAAATGTCTTTAAAATGATATAAATTGTATAAGAGGGGTATAGAAATATAACATGTATTTTTAATAAAATGAAATCCCTTTATTCTCTTTGAAAGCATGAGAAAACTTCAATCCAGCAATTCAGTGATAAAAGGCCAGTAATGTACAACCTGATTTCCAGTAAAGTATAAAATGCAATTAAATCAGGAACATGTGATTTGCTGATTCTCATTCACCTCCAGTTGCAAAAAATAATAATAATAATAAAATCCAGTGTTTTCAGAGAGCAAGTGATTTGTATTCTGGAAATTTAGACAAATTTTGATTTTCTCGGAACAGGGGCATATTTAACATCATTTCATTTCAACTTTTCTTTTAATAAAACACTTAATCAACTGGAATCTGATGATACAAATTTGTTTAAGTTTTGCAAGAGTTTTATTTGCCCAGTCTGCCATTATACAAAATGTCAGATGTGCAACAGTCATCATTATCTGTTTCTCCTATTCATTATGAGCCATACATTTTCAACAGGACACAGATCTAGACTGCAGGAAGGCACATCAAGCACATCCATTCTGTCTACAAAAGCAAGCTGCTGTAGCTCGTGCAGAATATGACTTGATTTAATAAGCATAGAATTATTATGAAAGATGTCGGTTAAGACGTTAGTTATGTTTATGGAAGTATATAATATAGCTCTGTATTCTGCAAATAAATGCCACCATATCAATGACACTTGTGCAGACATTTCTCACACCAAGGCCATTTGCCCTGCTGTTCCCAAAACATGACAGATGTATGCGTTTGCATCTGTCACTCAAGTCTGAATGGTCTATTTGAACTTTGTGACTCAGAACTCAGTCTCTCTTTTTTCCCAGAAACAAGCTGAAATAGGGACTAGCACACAGCCCAACTGTGTTCTTGGTGATCTGAGATCAGCTCTGGCCATGAGAACCAGTAGCATCACTACTGCACACAACAGATGCACAGCTTTCACCATCAACAAACATTTGAGCGGCATTTCTTGATGCAGCAGCAGACTGTGTTCAGTTGTAGTGTTTTTCTGAAGTTCTCCTGAGCTCATGTGGCTTTATTTAACAGCACAGCATTTTTTTCATGCAGTGCCATCTGAGGCTTAAAGCCTGGAGCACATTCAGCTGAGGTGTCCTGTCTTGCTCTATAGAGATCGAGATTTCTCTGGATTCCTCAATGTTTTCATAAAATTAAATATGGAGGCTGGAGAATGACTCCTGGTTGTGATTCTGCATTGATAAATGACATTTAGATGATTTTTAATAATTTAATTACACAATATTATGAGCCCTGATTCTGCTTTTGCAAAGACTGAGATGCTCATTTACGCCCAAACATGAAATCTTGTCGTATCACCACTTTACCTGCTGTTGTGCACTGCTTCAAAGCTGTTTAATTGTGATTTTCTGGATTTTTACTTTTATTTAGCCTCTGTTCCAACTATTTTTGAGTGTGTTGAGGCATTAAAACACTATTTGTGCACTTAAGTTTGTCAGTAAAAATAATGCAAACCTCTTCTGGGTATTTTGTCAATTAAATGCAAGTTAAAAAAATTATTAATAAATCACAGATTCTTGATTTCATTGCAAATTACCAAACTTCTGAAATCCAGCTTGTACTTGTGCTTAAGTAATAATGTAGTGCCTTGTATTATTTATTTATATTTCAGATATATTTTTGTGTAATTGTAATAATTCACAATATTTCTGGGGTTTTTTTTATTTTTTTTTTTATTAAACTTGTCCAACCTCCTGTGATGAAAAATGTACTGATATATTATACTCGAATAAAAGTACCATTATGACACACAATGTAGTGCAGGTAGAGTAAACGTATATGATATAAACTTATGTGTATTAAAAAAGTAGTCACACTCAAGAGTAGTGAGTATCATACTGTGAAAATTATTCCACCTTATCGGTGCAATTGTCTTTTAAGGCTGTTTATAGGTATAAGTCAAGTTATTTGACATTTATGGACAATAAATTCAATGTGAGAATGCATTGAGTTATTATATGCACTTATAATATGCAGACAGAAAGCAGGTTGATACATTTACATTCAGAGTGAAATCTGTGTAAACTAGGACAAAAATCTATCTGTGACAATATGTTAATACTTTACATGTAATGTTGTTGCATGTAACAATTTTTTGCCTTCTTGGACACATTTAATGCTTCTACACTTTAATGCGGCATTCATAATGCATCTATGTTTTGAGGTCGGTCTGTCTGATGCCATTTTTCTATGCACTATTTGATTGGACAAGGATAACGAGACTTTTTACTCTACTTAACCAATCACCATAGACAAGAAACAATAAACATATAAAGTAGTGACTGCAGGTTGAAGGAAAGTAGAGCAGTACAAAAATGACAAAAAAGAACAAAAATATACTTAAATAAAAGTAAACATTTTTTTTACTAAAACCCCAAACAGTATGGAAAATGCTAATAAAAAAAGAAAGTAGTGATTTCTAAATTTTACTTTGACTTTGTATTTCATTGCAGACAATGCAACATACATTATATAATGTAGTCCTCGTGATTTTTATTGTTGTTGTTTTTTTTCAAAATAAGCATGTATTCCATTTGTTTTGTTTTCTTGCAACACAATTTTAAAAAGTTGGAACAGTAAAGCATTTACCACTTTGTAATGATGCCATTCCTTTTCACAACACTTAAATGATGTTAAGGGACTGAAGCATCACCATGTAATGTGAAGTTTCAGGTGTAATTTGTCCCATTCTTCCTGCAAACAAGTCTTAAGTTGGGCAACCATACAGGTTCTTCATTGTCGCATTTTGTGCTTCAAAATGTGCCACAAAATCTCTATTAAAGACAGGTCAGGACTGCAGACAGGCCAGTCAAGCATCTGTATCCTCTTCCTCTGCAGCCAGAATTTTGTAATGTGTTCAGAATGTGGTTTTGGTTGAAATATACATTGGCGTCCCTGGAAAAGAAGGCAGCATAGTGTGCTGCAAAAACTCTATGTACTTTTTAGCATTAATGGTGCCATCACAGAAGCGCAAGTTACCTTTGCCAAGGGCACTGACACATTGCAATACTATGATAGACCCTGGCTTTTGGACTTGCTGTTCTGGATAATTCTTTTCTTCTTTTGTCTGGAGCACACGGTGTCCATTTCTCCCAACTTTTCCTACTTGAAATACTAATTCAGCTGAGCCCAGTACACATTTCCAGTGTGCAATGGTCCATCCCAGATGCTTCTGAGCCCAAAGAAATCAGCAGTGCTCCTAGATACTGTTAACATAGGGCTTCCTTTTGGCACATTACAGTTTTTAGTGACATTTGTGGATGCAACTTCATATTGTGGTACTTGACAAAGGTTTGCCAAAGTCATCCATGTGGTGATATAACTCATAGATGAAAGACGATTCTTGAAGCAGTCCTGCCTGAGGGATCAGAGATCCCGGTTGTTCAGCTTAAGCGTGCGCCCTTGTCCGTTACGCACCAAAATTCCTCCAGACTCCCTAAATCTTTTAATTGTTATGTACTGTTGAAGGTGAAATACCCAAATGTCCTCCTATCTCTCTTTGAGGAACATAGTTTTTAAACATTTCAATAATTTTCTCACGTATTTGTTGGCAGACTGGCGATCCTCTGGCCATCTTTGCTCCTAAAGGTCTAGACCTTTTTGGATGCTGCTTTTGTAGTCATAATTACAATCACCTGTTGACTTCACCTGTTTCAAATCACAGCATTATTTAACCAATTTGCCTGATTAGTAGCCCTAAATTGCTCCTGTCCCAACCTTTTTTTTTTTCAAATGTGTTCCAAGAACCAATATAGAAATACAAGCATATTAACAGTACATAATTTAAAATAATCATACAATGGCTCCAATAATTCATTAAACAAAAAAAAAAACTAATTTATTACACAAGCCATGATTTATGATAGAAAGCACCGGAGATATGCCACTCATGATATCATTTACATCCCTTTGCATCTGCAAAAGAACTTTCCATTTTATAATGAAAATGAAACCCAAACTCACACAGAAGACGTGCTGGTCAGCAGGTCATTTGAACTGAAGCCAAGCGGTGAGGTCATACCTTCCCATTCTGATAACAATCATCTTAAGATAATGAGACAACACAGCTGATCAGCAGGAAATAAACACGGGAACACAAACATCTAATCAGGCAACCGGCCTCCATCCCGGTCCAGAAAGCTTGTTGATTATTTAGATTACGTTGAGGAGCCTGAATAAATTGAGAAAGCCACCCACAAAGAGGGCCTCTATCAGAGCAGCTTCTCAAACAAGCAGAAGCCATGGAGATATGAGACACCTCCCAACAATGGAAGTGTGGCTGAGAGATATAGAAACTTCAGGAGCGTATTTGCTTACAAGGCCCTGGCGCAGAAAATACTCACTGACCACACACAGGTTGGCCAAATCTCTGTTTGTTTAAACGTCGTACATTACAGGACTAATCTTTCCCTCATCTCTGACTTTCAAACACGGCTATAATGAAAATTTGGCTTAAAAAAAGAGACTCGAACGTGGAATAATACATGCTCTCTCTTTTAGATGAGCAGTATACAGTTGGGGTTTGTTTTGGGTGTGCGATGAAGTTTTTTAGGGGGGTCGCTTTGGCCCTCGGCCGAGACGGGTGACTATTGTGTGTGTGTGTGAGGAGGAGTGTGTGCGGAGGGTGCAGGGCAATTTAAGACAGCGTTTAGCATGCAGAGCCAGACAGCCTAAATCAACCTGACTGCACACAATCATGAGCCCAGAGACAGATAAACAACCACTAGGAGAAAGAAAAAAGGTGGAGAAAGGACTTTTTCATGAAGCATAAAGGGGATGGTGTCATTGTGAGGCATGAAATCCGAGACTACAATATTGTATCTTAGGATTTGGCTGCGGGATTAACATGGAAAGCAGAAGCTGTTGTTTTTGATGTAACATAAACAAACAGAGTTTGACAGGCTGTTACTCTGGGGACTGAATTACAATCAAAATGCAGTTATTTATTAAAAAAAAACATCTTTGGATATGCTTAGATCCCTAGTAGTTGGAATAGTTCACCTAAAAATGCTAAATTTAGTCTTCATTATGTGACTGCTGGTTGCTGGGACTCATCGAATCTCATAGTAGGAAGAAAATACTATAGAAGTTAACAGTGGTGTGAAGTAACAACACTCAAACTACTGTAATTGAGTAGTTTTTCCTCAGGAATTGTAATTTACAAAGTGATTTGAAAATGTGTGCTTTTACTTTCCCTTGATTACATTTTTAGTGCAGTATCTGTACTTTTACTCCACTACTTTCCTTCAATCTGCAGTCACTACTCTTTATTTTTTCCTGTCTATGGGAATTAGAAAAACCAGTCCTGTGATTCCTGTCCAATCAAATCGCACATAGAAGGTAAATCGCATTATGATGAACTACCTCAAGACATGGGCTATTAATAATTGCAGCAAACTGTTTGGAAGCATTAATAGTGTCCAAAAGAAGATGTTTAAAATCCTTAGACGCACTGACCCAGAGATTGTTTAGATGCATGTCACTGATGAGAAGATGACGAATGTTTACTATATGATGATCAAAATGGCCATACTGTAAACACCCAGCAGGCACAAGACATCAACATGACGTCAGACTGACATTGTACCCCTACGTCATGGGGACGTTGCATTTTGTTCGTCAGGCCGACGTCAATGTCCAACATCCAAACTAAAATCAAACTCTAATGATGTCAGTTTGACGTTGTGTGGATGTTACCACTATGACATCTATCAAACGTTGGATTTTGATTGCCACACCTGAGAAATAAATGTCAGTATTTGACATCAATATGAGTCAATAGAATTTAAGACCTCAATATAATTTAAGACGTTGGCTCAACTTTGGATTTTGGTCACTTTCTAACACAACCTAAAATCAACCGAATATCAACATCATTTGACGTCATTATTGGACATCAAAATAATGTTGTCCTTAGACGCTGGCTAAACATTGAATTTTGGTCACCTGACATCACAACCTAAATCTAATGTAATATTAATGTCTAAAGACGTTGTGTGCCTGCTGGGCAATAAGTAAATGCACTACAGAATGTTACGTTTACACACATCCACAAATTACATGTAAATGCTTCAGCTTTTTACAGCGTAACACTCACTACTCTTGAGTACTTTGTTGTAAGGTCTACTTTTTACTCATACTTTGAGTAATATTTACAACAGATACTTTACTCTACTTGCACTAAAAGTAATGGTACTTTTACTTGAGTATGATTTCTCAGTAATCTTTAAAAGTCAATGGGGTATGAGCACACAGACATTTAATTTCAGCCAGCCAGCCTCAGCCCTTCCGGTGAACTCTCTTTCCATTAAAAAAATTGCCATGTTTAAGGTCTGATTTCTTTAAAAATCAGTGATCTGATTAGGACGATTCTAAGGGCCCATGCACTCTAGGGGCCCACAGAGATCTGCTTTATAATTAATATAGTACTATAATGTAATATAAGTTATGAATGTACCTCAAAGTTACAAGTAAAACAATTTATTAGAAATAAAAAATAAACATACGGCTTATATCTGCCTCTTGTGTCTGTCACTGTCAAATTGCACCCCCCCACCCCACCCCACCCCCCCCCACCCCCCACCCCCCACCCCTCCCCCCCTTCCCTGTACGGTTCAGTCTGTCAGTAGCGGGAAGAGAGTTGATGCTTTGTTGAGTGTGATCGTCAGGTAAACTGTCCTCGAAGTTAACATCAGCTGCGTCCCAAATCGCATACTTAGGCACTATTCTACGCCATTTTGTAGAACAAATAGTGTAAGTAGTGCCTTCACACTGAAAACTCTAAAAATAAGAAGTGCACTTTAATTACCCAGATGATGCACTCAGCATCATTTATGGGTCTCAGCTTATTTGTGGGTCTTATTGTAATATAATTTTGTGTCTTTTTGATTTTTGTCACTGTTCCAGTGTATTGCACATTGTATGAAACACTATTGCAGTACAGTTATTTAAATAGTTATACACTGGTGTTTTATGTGTTTAGAAATGTACAATTTTCATTGAATATTTGATTACTGTTTCTTACTACGTTTACATTTGAACAATAAATCATCTGCTAGCTACAGTCATGGCCGTTCTGTTACTAAATACTGATAAGTAGTGGACAAAATCAATAATAAAATGCATAGGTCAAAATAACTACATTGCAGACAAAGAGTTTGGATAACTAGCTTGGTAGTAGGGGGCCCATACTCATATTTTTTCATGGGGCCCAAAATTGCTAGAGGCGCCCCTGCAAAGTGGGTCTCAGACCAGACAAGAAGCACTGCATTAAATTCTATTTCCCCCCACCATGTCTTTAAAGTATGATACTTTACTTTACGCCAGTATTTTTAGTGGAGTTTCTGCGCTCGCCTACTGATCCTGACGGCATTAGTGGTTACACGGTCTTTCATCTCATTTTATGCTTGAACAACTAAATGAACACTTACAGTAAGTCTATTTAACTGATGTATAGTAATTACATTACAACATTGATGCTGTAAAAGGAACCATATAAAAAAATTGAAAATAGTCACATTAAGCTTTCACCGGAAGTTAATCATTGGCTGAAAAACACTAGCTGTGCGTAGAGCCCCTTGGTTCCAGCAGCCAGAATTTTTCTAAATATTTTCTTTTGTGTTTAACAGAAGAAAAAGAGAAGGGTTGAGTAAATGATGTCAGAATTTTTTTATTTTTTTACTTTTTGAAGATCTATACCTTTTAAGAGGCTGCATTGAAGAATTTAATTTTATTTTTTTATTCATTTTTATTATCTTTTTTTGAACAGCTAATAACAAATAAAAATGATGGTTCTGCTCACCCAGAACCTCTCTTTAGTGCTACATGTATGTAGGGTTCCCATGTGTAATGGGATTTCTGGAATATGGAATTTTAACACTATTCCAGACATTGAAAGACTGGGTATGCATTTTATTTTCTGTGTCCAAGTCATGGGATATAAGGGAATTTTTTATTTTATTGACCTTTTATCAGAATATATATATATATATTTATAACGGAAGTGTTTTCCCAGTTGTTATGGTTGGGCTAATTTCACTGCTATTGTATTCCCAGTTATCAATCAGCAATCAAATGCAGTCAACAGGCTGTGACTGTTTTTAGTGTGCTCAGTGCTCAACCAGTCCCTCCTGGATTTTGCAGGAAAATCTTCTTTTTATTGTGGCCTAAAATGGCTGATATTATGGTGACTTTTCTCAAATATTTTTGGCAGTATTTGTGGCATTTCTGTGTTGTTTTGCCATGAGAATATACATAAATTTACACATATTTATTACATTTTATCATAGCTTTTTTATTTCAAGAACCATCTGTCTTTATAAGTAAAGGAACACTGAGAGAAACAAACAGAGAACGTGTAAACCTCTTAACCATATAAAGCCAATTAAATATTTGATAGAAAATAAACAAAACTCTCTTCAACAATAGCATTAGAAAGGTGCAATTGAAAATGCATTTTAGTGTTTAATGTAAATGTTTTATGATCAATAAAATGTAGTTCGAATAGGCTTTGGCTGAATGAGCTTCGCAATAATGTCACATGACATACTTAAAGCAAGACACACACCGTGCAGTACTGTGTCTACGACAACTCGGGGTATCACACACTGACTGAGCACTTTCTAATTGCAATTATAATGTTATTTATTATAAAACATTTAAACAAATGCTCAATATCCATCACAGCTGGCCAAAATCTTTTAATTAGGCAATAAAAAAATGGAAAGGTACTTTAAATGTTGCGCCATTCGCTTGAGTTTTGTGTGAAATTCCGCAAACAGAAATGTGGAGGGACTGCTCAACACAACAGTTGCCTGTTCTTCTATTCATTATTCATTCATTCATTTTCTTTTTGGGGTCGCCACAGTGGAATGAACCGCCAACTTATCCAGCATTTGCTTTACGCAGCGGATGTTCTTCCAGCTGCAACCCATCTCTGGGAAACATGCATACACACTCATTCACACTCATACACTACGGACAATTTAGCCTTCCCAATTCACCTATACCACGTCTTTGGACTTGTGGGGGAAACCGGAGCACCCGGAGGAAACCCACGCAACCACGGGGAGAACATGCAAACTGACCGAGGGTCAGTTGGCTGGGTGAGTTGGCATTTCTGTGTGGAGTTTTCATGCTCTCCCCATGTTTGCGTGGGTTTCCTCCGGGTGCTCTGGTTTCCCCCACAGTCCAAAGACGTGCGCTATAGGGGAATTGAGTAAACTAAATTGACCATGATGTATGAGTAATTGGACATATTTGTGTGTGGATGTGAGAGTGTATGGGTATTTCCCAGTACTGGGTTGCAGATGAAAGCTGTGTAAAACATATGCCAGTATAGTTGGTGGTTCATTTTATTGTGGCGAATTCTAATAAATCAGAGACTAAGCCGAATGAAAATGAATGAATGAATGATCTGATGTTTTGGGAATATTTCCAAACAAAATATAGTGAGTATATACAGTTAAGTAGAGCTATGTTGTTCATTCATTTTATTTTTTACCTGTCATGAGAATAATATTACTCTTGCTATTTCAGCATGCCGTTAGTATAACAAGGATATCAGCTCTTTTGAGTTCAAAGTGTTCTGTTTCTTCATGTTGTTTTCTCTTTGTATTCCATGCAGTACAGTCATAATAAAACTGACTAACTACCATAATAGTGTCATTTCAAATTATTTTATCTGATAATATGTTGACTAAGTTCTGGTAAACTGCAGATTTTGATCAAACATATCCAGACGAGTATGATTGGATGTGCATTAGAAAGAGCACATTACATTTACCTATTAATCTAAACATCTCTGTCATAAACATGAATCGCATCTGGATGCTCATTATCATTGAATTCTCCAGCTTTTATTTGCTGAGTGTGAATATAAGCAACGAGTTGCTGGCTGCAGTTCACTTAAGAGCCACCGGTGTCACTAATAGCAGGTGTTTCTGAGTTCTATATACAGTAGAACCCACTTCAAGGAACACTTTAACACTTTACGATTCAGAACTACTTTCATAGAAAACACTTGCTGTGTCTGAAAGCACTGAAATGTTGCGTTTGGAGGTAGTTTTCCAATAAGACATTTAGGCATGACAGAATGCAAATTTTGCTTCACTTGCTTTCTCAGGAGCTACATTCTTCTGAGTTTTCAAGGCAGCATAGATATGTCTTTTGATATTCCAAAATCGTATGCTTTTCATTTGTGGAGGTCGAGCTAAAAATAAACAACACATCTAAAAGCTGTGTGTGGGTGTTATTTTATGGGTAAAAGTACATTTTTTGATCAGCATTTACCACTTTTGAATGCATTTCTAGTCAGAAGTTAGTATTGTAGTGAGCAAACATTTCTTTATTTAGCACCAAAGCTCTCTGGGAGTGAATAACCTCTTCCACTCTCCATACCACAGCTGAAATGAGTCTCTTGAGCAAGGCACCTAACCCCTAACTGTTGCCCACTGCTCTGGGTGTGTGTTTGGATGAAGGCATCTGCTAAATGAATAAATAATTACAATTCTGTCTGTATTGTTAGGTGCCTTCTTGCACAAATATTGCCTCCAGAGTCACTGTTTGATAGCAGGCCCACGTGGAATCTGCAGGTGCTGAAATCTGCCAAATTTTCTGAGATATTTTCTGAGACTTGCTTTGTTTACCAAACAAGTGCATCTAATTTGATTAGCATTGTAAACCTTCAATAAAAGTTAAAAAAAAAAATAAAAAGCTATTAATTTTTCGTTTCATCTTTTTTAGTTAATCCCAAAACCATTCTGCATAAATCTGCAGGTTTTTTCCACTGCTGATGTCTGGCCCTTCTGTGTGAACTTTCACTCCGGGTGCTTTGGACACTGACAACTGAACTGAGGTCTGCAGATGTCTGGCCCTTCTGTGTGAACTTTCAGACTCATCCTTTGCTAAAATAAATGTTCATATTTAAAAGACATTGTTAACACAATTTGAAGCAGTAGTTTTTGTCCATCATGTGACTCAGTTTAAATTTAGTCTCAATCAGGCACTGTAGATTATTGACTTTAAACAAGGCAGACCTTAAATTCAGTATAACAGCAGCACTAGTTTCACTAAAACTAAAAAAGTGGTGGTGTTTTTTATTGTTGTTGTAAAAAATTACTTAATCACTTAATTCTCATTATTATCACTATATGGAATTTTGTAGAGTGTGGCAGAAATAAGGCCAAACAGGTTGGTAATAAGTAAAGCTGCTGTTTGTGGAGTTGCTTAATGATCCTCTGCTGAGATTTTGAGAGATTAAATGTGTTTTATTTCAGTTTATTTCATCTGAGGCTGTTATTGAAGGTAAATGTAGTTTTGTGTTTCTCTTATGATTTTGTTTATTAACAGCAGGTGTTCATCATCTGTGCTCAATCATCCTTAATTAATCCTTTCATTGTCTCATTAACTTTAACTCTGCTGCTGAGTAACTTTCACTCAATTTAGAGAGGGACCAAATACACTCTGAACTGAGTAAATTTTACTCAGAGGATTTTGCTGTGTAGTATATCTTTTGATATTAACTACATAACGAGAAAGAAGCCTTTAATGGGTTAGAAAATGTACGTATTTGCATATTTGCTCACCTGGGTTTGAAGGAAATTAGTCATTTCTGCTCAACTTTATTTTTCTACCGAGTTGTGATATTGCTCAGATGACACGTCAAACAGACACCGGTGCTCCTGCCAAATTTCCACTAGTTTTTCCTCCATTTCTTGGGTCAAATTAAACTGAAAATGAGCGTTTTTAACTTCTCCCTCAACCTCCCGCTGATGTTATTTTCAGTCAAACTCATTTCACACGGCATGATTTGAATCGCTGACAGCTCCAGATATTCAGCACGCCAAATATCTCACAGGCATCGGCGACTCATCTGCGATTTTTCAGATCACGTCTTTGATAGTTCACACTGTGTGATTGTCATTAGCGTGCACGAACACTGATTCGCCTGTGATTTCAGGCATTTGTCTGCGATTTCTCAAAACCTGTCAGCGAGTCAAAATCGAGGTTAAAATCATGCAGTCTGAACTCTGCATTACATGCTCATTGACCAGGTGGGAGCCCTGGGCTCAATTATCTCCGAGCTTAGGGTTCTCTTCCGGGACAGCATGACAAACCTGCTATTGCTATCAAGCAATATCTAAGTGGGACCTCATGAAGCTATGATGGCATGATGCACAAATTACTGGAGACTTAAAAGATTCTTAGTGGCATGATGGCTCAGTGGTTAGCTCTTTCGCCTCACAGCAAGAAGGTTGCTGGTTTGAGTTTGGCTGGGCCAGTTGGCATTTCTGTGTGGAGTTTAGATGTTCTCATGGCACATGGTGTGGGTTTCCTCCAGGTGCTCCGGTTTCCCTCACAGTCTAAAGACATGTGGTGTAGGTGAATTGGGTAAACAAAAATTGGCCAAAGTGTATGAGTGTGTATGTGTTTGTGTGTGTGTGTGTGTGTGTGTGTGTGTGTGTGTGTGTGTGTGTGT
>CAIGQQ010040079.1:5954052-5976578 GCA_903798035.1 Danio albolineatus | reverse complement strand
TATATATATATATATATATATATATACATTTAATTTTATGATTTAAATAAGGGGATACTTAATTGTAATGCGCTTATACCAAAATCCTTTGCGTTCTTTAACGTTTTGCATAGTTGCTTGGAGCAATTAGCGGCTGTAAGTGCAGGACAGATGATGGAAAGATTTTTAAAGAATCCCGCTCCCCCAAGCAGTTCATGCAAATTTGACTTGGCGAACACTAAGGCAAAAACCAGAAAATATGACAAATCTTACATTGCTTTTGGATTTACCTGCATGTTAGAACAGGGAGTCGATAGACCCCAATGTGTTCTTTGTAAAGAGATTCTCTCCAACGAATGCATGAAACCATCCAAGCTCAAGCACCATCTACAGCAGAAACATCCCAATGAGGCAGAGAAATCGACTGGCTATTTCAAACATCAGGAGTTGTGTTTGGACTGGCAAAGGGGTCCCCCGCAAGGAATCATCATATTTGGAGGTCCCGAGAATAAAAAGTTTGAAAACCCCTGGTGTAGGGGATATTTTCTTGGCACACTTTGGGCCCATTAGTACCAACTGAGCATTGTGTCAACGCCACACTCTACCTGAATATTGTTGCTGAACATGTCCATCCCTTTATGACCACAGTGTACCCACTACTTCCATCGGGATAACACGCCATGTCATAAAGCGTGAATCCTCTCAGACTGGTTTCTTGAACATGACAATGAGTTCACTGTACTCAAATGGCCTCCACAGTCACCAGATCTCAATCCAATAGAGCACCTTTGGAATGTGGTGGAACGGGAGATTCACATCATGGATGTGCAGCCGACAAATCTGCATCAACTACGTGATGCTATCGTCAATATGGACCAAATTCTTTGAGGAATATTTCCAGTACCTTGTTGAACCGATGCCACGAAGAATCAAGGCAGTTCTGATCTAATCCGGTATTAGTAAGGTGTACCTAATAAAGTGAGTGTATATTGAATACGTGTATACCAAAATTTCTGTATTTAAAACAGCAAGCACCTTCAAAATTAGCCTCTCTTTTTTAATTTGGTAAACACTGTCGTTTACATATCACACCTACCTACACACTACCTACATCTTATGGCCTCGATGTGAAAACACAACAAAATACAATGTGTTTTATTAAATACATTTTTACCGTTGTGTTTCAGTTGATATAGTTTTGTATTTTATATGATTTAAACTGAAAATACATACAGATTTTCTTTATTTGAAGGAATCGAGAAATTTTATTTTATTACTTTATTTCTATGACACTTCAAACAACACAGATCTTTTTTCAAAGTACAGATTGAAATTCACAATTCATTTCATGCTAAAATTACTTTCATTTGTAATGACTTTGTAATTATCACTAGATTCAATTGATGTAAAGTTCATCAGTTGTACATACAGTACAACGCTGTATATATAGTGTCTTTGTGCACAAAATAATATGGTGAAAAACACTGTTTACTGTTTTTCACAATCACTAAGACACTAAAACCCATTCTCTGAACTCAGCTTAGATAAGTTCAGGAAGTTTGCAAAACAAACCTTAACCAGAACACCCTTATTGCACTGTGATGCTCACAAACACAATTCTCAGCATTCACACACACAGCGACTCAAAATATTCACTGGTATCTCATGATGGGATCAAACTAGCTGTGCGAAATATGAGCCAGTTCTGTACCAACTGTGCAAAATATGAGCCAAAATAAGCACAGGCAGCACAGACACACTGAATTTTGATATGAACAATGGATGGAGACAATGTGAGACGGAAAGGAAGAGGATGTGGGTGAGAAAAAGGCTGTTCCTTTGCATGTGATGTGCTAGACAGAGACCAGAATGAAGGCATAATGTTGAGTAGGCCTTCTCAATTGATTATTTCAGCATCTAAGCACTAAGGCCATGTCTATTTCATTTGTGTTTTTGCTTTATTTGACAACACTTTACAATAACAGTACATAAATAATGATGCACTAATATGTAAACTGCATGTCACTTCACTATAAACTAATACACTGTGCTTTAACTTTAAAATGAGTCACATGAGCTAATAATAATAATAATGCCTACATTAATTGCTTGTTAGTAGATGTTTGTTACTTAGTGTATTAATTACACATGGATTTTTAGTAAATTCAGTGCAACTTGACATGTACGCTGTAGATACAGTGATTTATTTTTGCTCTCCTTCACTTGTTCAGGCCATACAATCTACAGTCTGCTTTTAATACTGTTCAGTCTCGTCTTCTGGATCTAAAATTAATTACCACTGCCCGAGGTAAACAAATACATTTAGTGTCCAGCTACAAGTATTTAGGCTTTTTACTTGACCACGAGCTTTCCTTCAAAGCACACATTGCAAATTTGGCTCGCAAATTGAGAGTTAAGCTTGGGTTTTACTATTGAAATGGATCCTGCTTTTCTCTTAAAGTTCATAAACATTTGGCGTCTGCAACATTTCCACCATTGCTTGGCTATGGTATATTGACTATGTTTGATATATGAATGACTCAACCACATGTCTTCAGCCTTAGAATTCTGTTTATCATATGATTTGTTACAGGCTGTCGTAGACTAACTCACTATTGTGAATTGTATGCCAAAGCTGAGTGGTCTTCTCTGAATGTAACAAGATACACCCACTGGATGACTCTGGCCTACAAGGCTCTTCTTGGTCTGGTGCCTTTATACCTATGTTCCCTTCTTCATTGATCAAAAGCCAGTATGCCCTACAGTACGTTCAAGTGAAGATTAACATTTATCTTTTCCCCAGATTCGAACTGAAAAAGGCAAGCGAGCCTGTAGTCATGCCACTCCCTCATCCTAGATTACTCTTTAGTCTGAACTAATAATGTCTGAGCTCATCCCAATGCAATCATTTCACTTTGTCCTTTATAACAAACAACAGTACATTTCTCAATGTACGTGTTTTTAACATCTTGTAATGTGGTATATCTGAATAACTAAATTGTATTTTTATAGTATCTTTTATTTATAGTATCTTTTATTTATTTATTTATTTGTTTTTGTTGCTGACCTCTTGGCCAGGTCACCCTTGTAAATGAGATATTGATCTCAATGGGGGTTTTTATCTGGTTAAATAAAGAAATTTTTTTTTCCTTATTCCAAAATGGATTAAATTCATTTAATTTCTCAAAATTCTACACACAATCCCCTCTAATCACAATGTGAAAAGGTATTTTTTGGAATTGTTGCAAATGTATTAAAAATTAAAAACCTGAAGAATCACATGTACATCAGTATTTACAGCCTTTGCTGTGAAGCTCTACATTGAGCTCAGCTACATTTCACTGTTTTCACTGATCATTCTTAAAGTGTTTCAGCAGCTTAATTGGAGTTTACCTGTAGTAAATTTAGTCGATTAGACATGATTTCAAAAGGCATACACCTGTCTATATAAGGTCCCAGGGTTGACAGTGCATGTCAAAGCAAAAACCAAGCATGAAGACAAAAGAATTGTCTGCCAAAATATCAATAGAGTGGCTTCACGACAACTCTGTGAATGTCCTTGAGTGGCCCAGCCAGAGCCCAGACCTAAATCCTATTGAATGTCTCTGGAGAGATTTGAAAATGGCTGTATACCGTCGCTTCCCATCCAACCTGATAGAGCTTGAGAGGTACTGCAAACAGGAATGGGAAAAAATTCCCAAAGACAACTGTGCCAAGGTTGTGGCATCATATTCAAAAAGACTTGAGGCTGTAATTGCTGCCAAAGGTGCATCAACAAAGTATTGAGCAAAGGCTGTGAATACTGATGTACAAGTGATTTTTCAGGTTTTTTATTTTTTATCTTTTTTCACATTGTCATTATGGGGTATTGTGTGTATAATTTTGAGGAAATACATGCATTTAATCCATTTTAGAATAAGGCTGTAACATAAAAAAATGTGGAAAAAGTTAAGCTACATGCACTGGATAAATATATACCTTATACCTGTGAACTTACATGGTAATTAGATGTGTAAGTAGTATGAAACTACAGTGTATGTACACATTGATACATAGTATTTACTTGAGTAACACTGGTGTAACTACACTCATGTAACAACCCACTGAATAGTATTTGTAAGTACAAATGTGTAACAGGACATTGGTAACAACACTAGGAAAGTACACATCTGTAACAAGAATTATGTTAGTGCATTGCGTAACAACAATATGTACTTGCAGATGTTTTCCCAATTCCACACCTGTTTGCAGATCATGTACTTGTGAACACTGTATGGCAGACCTAACCCAGCTAACAAATTTAGGCTGTGAGAACGTTCTCATAACGTTATTTGTAATGTCCAGTTAGCTTAATGTTACTAGAACATTTTTTTATGGTTAGCATAACGTCCTTACAATGTTTTCAAAACCTAAATTTCCACCAAAATATAATGTTCTAGTAAGAACGTTTATTTGTTACGTTCCAATAACGTTGAAATGTCCAGTATGCTTATTGTTGCTAGAACGTTTCTTTACTGTTAGCATAACGTTCTTACAACGTTCATAAAACCTACGATGAGAACGTTCATCAAGTACAAATAACGTCCTGAAGACGTTCCAAGATCTTTGTTATAAGAATGTTTTTCATCAACATTATGAGAACGTTTACTAAGTACAAATAACATCGTGAAGACGTTGAAAAACTTTGTTCTAAGAACGTTTTTTAACAACATTACAAGAACGTTAACAACGTTATAAAACATTCTAAAAACGTTCCATTGATAACGTTCTGTGCTAACATTTTCACAACTTTTAAAGAACGTTAGTGAATGTTCTGGGAACGTTCCCTGTTAGCTGGGAATGCTGAATTAGAAGGTTTCACCTTGGGATACCAGTGTACTTACATGGTAAATCCACAGGAACTTTCCACTCAATATAAAGTGTAAAATGGTCACAAATTACTGTTCATACATTCATTCACATTCTTTTCGGCTTAGATGTGTTGCAGCTGAAAGGGCATTCGCTGTGTAAAACAAATGCTGGATAAGTTGGCGGTTCATTCCGCTGTGGCGAACCCAGATTAATAAAGGGACTAGGCCGAAATAAAAATTAATTTTATTTTACACTTTATATTGTGGACTGTTCCTGCGGAGTTCCCATGTGAGTACACTGTTATTAAAGTGATGCATAGAAGATATTTCTACAAGTTACACAGTAATTTGTGACCATTTTACACTTTATGAGTGGACAGTTCCTGTGGAGTTACCATGTAAGTACACTGGTATCACAAGGTGAAACCTTCTAATGCAGCATTAGTTCTGCCATACAGTGTTCACAAGTACATGATCTGCAAACAGGTGTGGAATTGGGAAAACATCTGCAAGTACATATTGTTGTTACGCAATGCACTCACATAACTCTTGTTACAGATGTGTACTTTCCTAGTGTTGTTACCAATGTCCTGTTACACATTTGTACTTACAAATACTATTCAGTGGGTTGTTACATGAGTGTAGTTACACCAGTGTTACTCAAGTAAATACTATGTATCAATGTGTACATACACTGTAGTTTCATACTACTTACACATCTAATTACCATGTAAGTTCACAGGTATAAGCGACACTTAATATAAAGTGGGACTATATATATATATTGACCAATATTGTAACACGGGGATGTGACACTGACAACTGAGGTGTGGATCCACATGCAGTTTTATTAGCGATGTACAAGTAAGCAGTGGTCAACAGGAATAAACAGATTCATAGAAGTCCAGAATCGTGGGAGGCAGGGATAAACAGATGAGCAAGGCGAAGGTAGAAACAAGGGAAAACAAGAACAAGGAAACTCGTTGTAATCTCACATGAAGTAAACAAGACTCAGCAACAGTGAGTGTTTCTGTGTAGATTAAATAGTCTGTGAATCAGTAGTGAGTGGCTTCAGCTGGGAGTCTCTAATCAGTGGTGACTTGGAGTAGGTGAGTGTGTGTGTTGCATGACTGGGGATGTAGTTCATAAAATGGCGGATTTGTAGTTCTTATGTAATAGTGTGTGTACCAGCGATCTCTGGAAGTTTAGATCGATGGGGATCGTGACAAATATGAACTCCCGATTTGTTATTGTATCATTACGTGATGAATTTACGTGTAGGGGAACATTATTATTAACTCATTTTTAACAGCTCATGAACTTCCGTGTTGAAACGTAATGGTCATGCACATCTGTCAGGTGTGTATTTACATTAAGAACTATAGAAAAGTGTTTTGTATGGTGGCGGAGAGAGCTTAATGCGCTGCAATTTAAGAAAGCACATGTAATAACAAAAAACACCAGCAAATTAAGAAACGATCTTCATCAATTTTACAGCACACCTGTTGCAAATTCTCACAACACAGACAACAGAAGAAACGCACAGCAAATTGGTCAAAACACAAACAACGGAAGAAACGCGCAGCAAATTGGTCAAAAGACAACGGAAGAAACGCGCAGCAAATTGGTCAAAACACAAACAACGGAAGAAAATTGGTCAAAACACAAACAACAAAAGAAACGGACAGCAAATTGGTCAAAACATATACGACTGAATAAACACACAGCAAATTAGTCGAAACACAAACAACGGAAGAAAATCTGTCAAAACACAAACAACAAAAGAAACGCGCAGCAAATTGGTCAAAACACAGACAACGGAAGAAACGTGCAGCAAATTGGTCAAAACACTTGCAAACATCCACATAACACCACGGAAATATTTCAAGAGGACCCAAAAACATGACGGACCCAGCTGAGGTACGGATGTGCCGTGACTGTTGTTCAGTGCAGTGATTGGTGGTCTTTTTCGCTTAGTTGTTTTTCATTTATTTTAATATCCTGATTACACAATTCCGTTGTCTTTTGTAAATTATCAGCCTAATTAATGATTAACTGAAACATTGCGTTATTAAATAAATTAGTTACATCCGAATCTCAGCTGGGTCCGTCATGTTTTTGTGTCCTCTTGAAACATTTACGTTGTGTTATGTGACTGTTTGCAAGTGTTTTGGCCAATTTGCTGCGCGTTTCTTCCGTTGTTTGTGTTCTGACCAATTTGCTGCTTGTTTCTTCTGTTTGTGTTTTGACCAATTTGCTGTGCATTTCTTTTGTTGTTTGTGTTTTGACCACTTTGCTGCGCGTTTCTTCCGTTGTCTGTGTTGTGAGAATTTGAAACATATGTACTGTCAAATTGATGAAGATCGTTTCTTAATTTGCTGGTGTTTTTTGTTATTGCATGTGCTTTCTTAAATTGCAGCGCGTTAAGCTCTCTCGGCCACTGTAGGTTTTGTCTACATCACAAAAACAGTTTAAACATGGGAGTTTTTGAGTTGTTAAGAATGAGTTAAAAATAATAATGTGCTCCTCCAAGTAAAGTCATGAAATGATGACACATTAACAGACTTAATTTTGCAAGATCACATTGCAAGCTCATTTTGGTCAAGTTGCATTTACTAAAAAACAAAGTCTTAATTAATACACTAATTAACAAACAGGGGCGGACTGGCCACAAGGAGCATCACGACATTTACAGGCAACCAGCCGATCAAACTTACTAACCCGTGTTGTAGTTAAATTTACACTTCATGAATGAGTTCATAATAATGTTTTAATAATACTGAATGATAAGCCTCGCATGAGTTCATATTTAGTCAAAATTTGTATTAATATTCTCATAGAGCAACTTACATTTAGTGTTAATAAGTCATTAGTTAACAAGTGTTAGTTAACCATTAACAAACCTTTATTCTATTTATTAATGCTTGTAATATTTATATGATATTTTATGCAGATGGACTGCCTTAATAATCATTCCATTTGCTCTAAAATGATTTAATCTTTCAAATAGAGCTATTCAAGTCATATGGTCATGGTGAAATTATACTGTATATCGCCGAAAAGCATGCAATATTGTGCAGCCCTAATGAATCTAACAAGTCTCTTGTTGACTCAATTTCCAACTGCATGCCTTTTGGTGTATTATAACATGCTTTTAACAGGTAAAATTCTGAATTTGCGACAAAAGTCTAGAGTTTTGTGAATACAGTTCGAAGATTTGACTTGTTGTTTAATGTTGTGAGAAAAAAAATGGATGATATCGACAGAAGTGTCTTAGCATTTATGAAAAAGACGTAGTAAAAGTCTTGAAATCAGTAGTTGCTTTTGGAAGAGATGTGTGATGTTTTGCATGTTCTGTAGTTTAGTGTGTTGAGATTGGAGAAAACACAACTGTCAGAAACGTCTTCATATTTTTACCATTTATTTTTATTCATGGAGCCTTGTTAAATATATGACACTTTAAAAAAAAATCACCAACCCCCAAAACCTTTGCACAGAACAAAAGGCAGAATGTAAATGTAACGAAGAAGAGAAAACTCACGTGCACTGTCTTTGCAGCGGATCTCAATGAACTGGTCCTCATCAAAGCGCTCTCTGAGCAGAACACGTTTATCGCCATAGCACAGCATACACTGGTCCTTTCCTATCCAGTATGGAGAATAAAAGGAGCAAGTCCTGATGACCAGCCTGTGAAACAAGCATCAGTTTTACATCTTATACTATTAATCCAAGACAATACTCTTACAACCAAATCATTTAAAGCAGAAAACCCCAAAACTAGGGCCTGCGGGTCAAAGTTGGCTCATGGTAACCTTTGATTTGGTCCGCAATCTCATCTGAAGAGGGGATCGGGTCACACTTTATTTTGATGGTCCGTTTGTTGAATTTAACTTTGATTGAATCTACATGTCAACTAATTCTCATTAGATTATAAGTAGACTGTTAGGTTGGGGTTGGGGTTGGGGTTGGGGTCAGGGTAAGTGTAAGTGTAAGTTGACATGTACTTGCAGAGTTTCTTATAGTCAGTTAAATGTCTGTTGAAGGTCAGTATCAACACATATTAAGCAGACAGTCTACTAATACTCAAATGGACCATCGAAATAAAGTGTTACCGGAGATCGTCATTTCTAATTTAATGTAACTTTTTGTTTGTTTTATTCTTAAGCTTCAAAAAAGTAAACTTTAATTAATTATTCAATTTAATGTTGTGAATGAATCAGGTTTTTTTTTTTTAAAGAAAGAGTGTACTGCTGCTCAACAGATGGTGGACAATGCAGTGAGCAAATCATAGCAAAGGCAGATTCTGCTTGACTAGTGTGCTCAGCAATGAACTCCATTGTGTTATAAATGGAATTGTTTATGTTTTCATTGTAATAAGTTCACCATAAAATGTAAAAAAATATATATTGCATTAGTTAATACAATTAAAGTAATGATTTCTATTTATTTTGAAATATTTTGAAAAAATTGGTTGGAAATAAAGTACCCATGGCATCTTTGTAATACAGTTTGATATATTTACCTTTGACCCACAGCCCTCAATCAGTTTCAGTTTTAAAGAGATCAAGAATAAACTCACTGTTTACTTATGCTTAAGTCATTCTAAAGCTTTCTTAAAGCTGATATATATAAAAGATAGTTTAAAGAAAGCTGAAACCTGTAACCATTGACCCTTGACCCTGCATTTTTCGAAATATCTTATTTCAAAAGTTCACATTTTGCTGATGATTGATTATAAAGCTTGTTTGGCATGCTGTCCCAGGAGAGAGCCCTGAGCTCATAAGATCCTCGAGCCCGAGGCTCCTTCCCGTTTGCAAGGCGAGAGGGGAGTTTGAGCTCAGGTAGATCCTGGAAAACTCACCTGCTGTAGTAGCTAATGAACGGATAGTGATTGCTTTGAAAAGATAACTACTTACTAGGAGCATGTCTATGGTGCCGATTTGGACAATTAACTTAAGTTGCATGATTTTGGACGGTGAGAGGAAACCGGGAGCCCTGGGGAAACTCACGTGAGCATGGGGAGAACGTGTAAAGCTGGCTTGGTAAGGCAAAAATGCTAACCACTGGACCACCATGCCACCCATCTAGAAAAGGAGGAGGAGTAGGGGTGGAAGGGGGATTCTTCAAAATGAAGATGGCTGTGATATGGAACTTAAGGTATTTATAGTGGCTCAGGAATCGTCTGATTGGTGAATGATGAATTGAATAATGCGGGACCAGCTGCGAGCAATCATTAGCACGTGATCCTCTCGAAATTAGTTTAGAAATAAACGTCACTTTGTGTCCAACAGATGAAACTCATAAAAATTGAAACAAGTAAAAAGTGAGTAAATGATGATAGAATTTGTACTTTTGGTGTGAACTATCCCTTTAAATATCTGGAGTGAGTAAATAAACCCTGAATGTCTTAAACGAGAAGTGTTTATTTAGTCTGAAAGATGCAACCGTAAGCATTCACCTATGGAAGAAACCATGTGGTATCTCAGGCACAAGGTAAACGCGGATGTTAAGGTCTTCTGTACTGTCCGAATCCCACACTCGCTCCACCTGCATGTTGTCTGGCAGGAAACTCGGGAATAGACACGCATCTGGCTCATACACAGTGAGATTTGAAGGCTCCCAATTTCTTTTCTTCGGGCAGAATTCGTTGGCATTAGGATTGAGGCCGCTGTTCTGTTTGGTTGACAGACATACATCAAAGTGTTTTAGAAGTGATAGGAGACTTCCCTCTTTGATTTTGGACCCAACCACCTCCTCGATGAGCTCTTTATCAGCAGATCCATAGTTCTTCTTGAGCTCAGTCCGCACAAGGATCCTAATAGCCACATTGCTTAAGGACGCTCTCTCTTTATAGTCCCTGATCCATTTTTTCTTGTGTATCACAAGGGCGTTTTCTGACTTCAGCTGATCAGGGGAAATCTTGTTCAGCTCCTGGACTAGATCATGTCTCACAACAGTCTGTGACAGAATCAAGAGAAAAGATTTTACGGAATCAGCAAAGTGCATAACTATTGACAGACATGTAATGGTTGAATGTTTATTGCATGAACCTTGAACAATGAGATCAGGAATGATGGTTTCACAAACACAGATCCCTCCAGTTCAGGGATTTCCTTGTACCACATGATGACGCCAATTCGATGAAGATACTGAAGAATTAATTTCAGTTTATCTTCGTCCAGTGTGGTTAGTCTGTCCTTCAGTTCACACATGAGGACATCTTGACTCACAATACCTGTTAAGGTGCACATTTAAGAATTAGGAAAGGCACAATATGTACATTTAAACGCTAGAGGTTTCTCATTTAAGAACACCGTTAAACTCAACTGGCCAGCGGAAGTGTTGTGTTCTTTAAGTTACTTCAAATAAGTTAATTACAAATTATTATATCTAAAAAGTAATACAGTTACTCATTAAGGAATTTAATTACATGACTCAGTATGCATAGACAACATAGATTTGATGAACTTTTAAGTTATTTTTAAGTCAAAGTTAGCATTTTATTCATTCATTTTCCTTCAGCTTAAGTCTCTTTATTCATCAGGGGCCGCCACAGCAGAATGAACCACCAACTTATTCATGTTTTATGCATCGGAAGCCCTTCCAGCCACTACCCAGTACTGGGTAACATCCATACTCGCGTTCACACACATACACTATGGCCAGTTTAGTTTATTCAATTCACTTAATACAGCATGTCTTCGGACTGTGGGGGAAATTGGAGCACCCGAAGGAAACCCATACAAACTCTACACACAAATGCCAACTGACCCAGCCAGAACTCAAACAAGTGACCTCCCTGCCATGAGGCGGCAGTGCAAACCACTGAGCCACAGTAAGCATTTTAGCTTTATGAAAATAAATTAGAATTTTTTCTGCATTAAATATTAAACAGTATTACTATACTGTTAAAATAAGTATAGAAGGTAAAATAATATCAAAACATGAAATGTTGCAAGCAATGACAGCATGTTTCATACATACCCTATATTGCCATGAACCAATTTCTCACTCTTCTTAAGTATGCAGTTTTACTAATATATTTCAATAAAAAATTATTTAGCCGAAAAGTATAATATTTCTGCGAAATAAAATTACGGTATTTAAGATAAGTATATTATAAGTAATGGTAATTAAATGAACTTAAACTGAACATTAATCCCTTACTTTGCCTTTTTTGGTGAATAAGATATTTAACTTTCCAACGAGGAACTAAGCTTTACATAGCAACAATGTGACATTCTAATAATCAGAGTAGCAATTGAAGACGTTTACAAGAAACTTTCATTATTCTTGTCATTTGCTAACAAATGCCATTATTCTGTACCTTAGTTTTGAATTATTTATATACGCACTGATACTGGTCACTGCTTTAATTTACTTAAATCAAATGCAAAACACATATCCATGGACCGTTTTTAAGCATTGTGATAACTTTCTTTGTAATGTGTCTGGATAAATTTACCCAGCACAAACTGTGCAGCAAGCTGTTTAGCAGTCCTTATCAGCAAAAACATGTAATATACATTTACCAGCCACTTTATTGGGTACACCTCTCCAACTGCTTATTAAGCGCACATTTCTAATCAGTCAATCACATGGCAGCAACTCAATGCATTTAGGCATGTACACATGGTCAAGACGATCTGCTGCAGTTCAAACCCAGCCTCAGAATGAGGAAGAAAGATGATTTAAGTGACTCTGAATATGGAAAGGTTGTTGGCGCCAGATGGGCTGGTCTGAGTATTTCTGAAACTTCTGATCTACTGGGATTTACAGGCACAACAATCTCAGGGGTTTAAAGAGGATGGTCTGAAAAAGAGAAATTATTCAGTGAGCGACAGTTCTGTGGGCACAAATGCCTTGTTGATGCCAGAGGTCAGAGGAAAACGGCCAGACTGGTTCTAGCTGATAGAAAGACAACAGAAACTCAAATAACCACTCGTTACAACCGAAGTATGCAGAAGAGCAACTCTGAACGCACAACACGTCCAACCTTGAGGCGGATGGGCTACAGCAGCAGAAGACCACACCGGGTGCCACTCCTGTCAGCTTAGAACAGGAAACTGAGGCTCCAATTTGCACAGCCTCACCAAAGTTGGACAATAGAACATTGGAAAAACGTTGCCTGGTCTGATGAGTCTCCATTTCTGCTGTGACATTCAGATGGTAGGGTCAGAATTTGGCTTCAACAACATGAACACATGGATCCATAACTCCTTGTATCAATGGTTTAGGCTGCTGGTGGTGGTGGTGTAATGGTGTGGGGGATATTTTCTTGGCACACTTTGGGCCCATTTGTCACGATCGGGTCTTGAACCCGGGTCTCTGGTGTGGAGACTGGAGACTTAACCACTGAGCCACAGGGGCAGTTGTGTTGGACCCAAACGAAAACACTCGAAGTGGGAATCCGGAAAACTTGTATTTATCAAAAAAAAAGATCAACTTAGGTTCTTCTCAGAATGAGGTATATAAAATATTTTAACAGAACAATAACATATAAAGAAAAACTCCACGAGGGGAGAAAACAAAAGACAATAAAGGAGCAAGCAAGCAACAGGGAAAATTAAACAGTCTTACTAGACGTAGCTCAGGAGATCAAGGGAACACAAGTCAAGCTCACCAGGACTGACTCAAAAACCGAGTGAGGAACAGAGAAAAAGTGACAACTTAAATACACAGGCTGGAACGAGTCACAGGTGATCAAAATAAAGTAAACAAGAGCACACGAGGAAGAACTAAGGCAGTGGGGAAACACAGGGACCTCTAGGGGAATGGAGACAAAGTGCAGGATGGTGACACCATTAGGACCAATTGAGCATTGTGTCAACACCACAGCCTACCTGACCATGTCCATTCCTTTATGACCACAATGTACCATCTTCTGATGGCTACTTCCAGCAGGATAACGTGCCATGTCATAAAATGCGTTTGTTGATCAGGACAATGAGTTCACTGTACACAAATGGCCTCCACAGTCACCAGTACTCAATCCAATAGAGCACTTTTGGGATGTGGTGGAACGGGAGATTAGCATCATGGATGTGCAGCCGACAAATCTGCAGCAACTGCGTGATGCTATCATGTCAATATGGACCAAAATCTCTCTATATATATTGCGAAAAAGAGGTCCAACCCAGTACTTGTAAGGTGTACCTAATAAAGTGGCCGGTGAGTGTAAATTATGGGTTACAAATACGTACCATGTTCAGGAATGTCACCGTTTTCCAGAAGCTCTTGGATATGATTCTCCACCTCATAGTAGGATCTAGGTAATGTTTGTTCTATGCTGGGGAATGTATCTTTGTTTAAAACCTCAGCTTTGATGCGTTTTTTAAGCTTGTCAATATCAGCCGGTTTAGTGCAATCTATGGGTACCAATTCCAGGACCTGAAAACAAAAGGAGGTAGAGCGGATTGTGTCAAATTACAATGGTTGCATATTTAAATAGACAGCATTACCAAACCAAATTACCTTTATTTTGTACTCAGTGAGTCGGTCTATCTGATTTATCTGCTCAGAGTTCGAAGACGGGTCCTCCACTTCCTGCAGGTTCTTCCTCCGCTGCTCTAAATTCACTGTATGCGTGTTGAGCATTTCCTTCACCTGCTCTTCGATGTGCTCTTTCTTTTCTTTCACCTTATTCTCATCCTGGCACTGGTCAACATGAGTACCCACAAGCAGGACCACTGAATCTGGTATTTTAAGCTGAAGATTTCTGATCCAGAAGCCCACGTTCTCTTTGAAACTCGCATCATCCATGTTGTAACTTGGAAAAATGATTAGATTCAGTTAGTTATACATCAGTACACACTAAAGTAGGTTATACATAGAGGGCATTAGATTTCCACAGGGCATTAGTGATGGGTCATTCTTGAACGATTCGTTCATTTTGAACGAATCTTCAATATGACTTGGGAACGACCGCACATGCGCACATTTGTGCAGGTGGTTTCGTTCATTTTTCAAGTCTTTTGAGTCATTCATCAGGTGAGACTGAAGCCAATTATATGTATTTAGAGCCGGAAAAGGATTTGATTCGTTCATCTCTTGAGTCCTCGGGTTTGAGTCTTTCTTACTTGACTGAACACTACAGCATAATTAGGTGTAGAAATTGGTAAATGGTTCCAAATCCTCTTTAAAGACGGGTGCATCATCATCATTAATTATATTATTATTACTATTCTTATTATTATTACTATTCTTATTATTATTACTATTATTATGTGTATTTCTGATCTTAAAATGTTGCTCCACTGTACACTGTAATGAGAACCTTAGTCAGTATGTAAAACTGGATTTTTTTGCATCATGGATCATATTTTAGACTTTTCACAAAATTATCAAACAATGTTTTATTTCATTTAAAGCTTACTTGTTTTTATTTATTAAAAAGCCTAGCTTGATGTGCACTATTTTTTTATATTGTGATTTTAAAGTAATCTGTTTTGTTGTAAATATTTTCTGGTAAAAATAATAAAACAATAAACATCAATTAAACAGTGTTTATAGTGTTTCTAATGCCTGCAGCATCATATGTTACAAACGGTTCACAAAGACAATTTGATTTATTACATAACTCATCTCTTATGCTCTCTTTCACGTTATGTGACAAAAGAACGAACGACTCGAATAAAGTGATTCATTCGTTCACGCATGCGCACGTTGTGTAGTGCGAGAGAAGATTAGTTCATCTCTCGAGTCCTCTATCGGGTTTGAGTCCGTTCGTTCATCACGTGAAAGACTGAAGCCAATCATATGCATTTAGAGCCGGACAGAGATTTGATCCGTTCATATCTCGAGTCTCATGTCCTCGGGTTTGAGTCATCACGTGAAAGGCAGAAGCCAATCATATGCATTTAGAGCCGGAGAGATTTGATTCGTTCATATCTCGAGTCCTCGGGTTTGAGTCATCACATGAAAGACAAAAGCCAATAATATGCATTTAGAGCCGGAGTTCCGTTCATCTCTCGAGTCCTTGGCTGTGAGTCATCTGGCTTTACATGCTGTCACGGGCTGAACAAACGAACGACTCAAAAACCTGAAGACTTGAAAGGTGAACTAATCATGGCTCCTTTCAGCTCAGAATGTGTACATTAGTTAAAACTATATGTCAGTGTGACGAGAACAAGGTGAGTGGAGCAGACAAAAATGTCTTCATAGACAAAACCAGGTAAAAAATGAATTATTATTTTTTCTTCCTTATAGCATTATATTTATGACTTGTTTGTAGTGTGATCAACCTTTGGGCTAGTTGTAAATGTGTTTGGAAGCAACTCCTAACATTTTAATAATATTTTTGGTAAATTGAACCAAATGAACGAAATGACTCGAAAAAAGATTCGTTCGTCTCGATGAACGAGACTCAAAGATCCGAGTCAGTAAAATGATTCGAACTTTCCATCACTACAGGGCATTTCCTTGTAAGCAAAGTATTTGTATACTGCACACCACAGCAAAACTACTTGGTTTGTAAACAGGTTTTGAAGACTGGACTGGGTCATTGTCAGACAACAACATTCTAAGCTTGTTTTAAATGAATCCAAACAACATTTATAGTAATGAACATAACATTTCTTTTCTAGTTCGTTTGTGGTTCTGTGTTTGGGTGTGTTACCAAATGCAGTATAATTCAAATGGTTGTGTAATCGACTTTGAGCAAGCCCTAACATGCACATATAAAAACAAAGTAAACTTTGGGATTTATAAATAAAACTGACACCAGTTTTTCAGTCGCTGAAGTGACCTGATTGCATTTAACCCTCATATTGACATTATTTTTTTTATTCTATGCTTGACGTAATCTCAACTGAAACAGGAAGAGTGGTTGGGACATAGAGTAGATCATGCCCTTTTTAAAAAAACAGCCAATTAAGCATGGGACGATAACTGTTTTCAAGGTATACCGTGGTTTGCAAAGGTCAAGGTTTTCATACCGCCAAAATTTTTTATTTACTTTTTTTTTAGTTTTTTAGGATGTAATTGTGAAGACATTAGTGTTTTTGAAACAAACAAAGACAGCAGAAGTCAATAATTCACTTGAATTATTTAGCCAGACATGTTTACTGCCGCAATATACTTTAAATGTTTCTCAAAATTAAATATATTGTGTTCAAAGGGGAAAAAGGTTTTGTTTTTTAGCCAGACATTTTAAAAGAATATATTATAGAGCAGAAATCACAATACCGTCATACCGTGAAACCGTGATATTTTTATCCACGGTTATCATACCGTCAGAATCATATACCGGCCCATGCCTAGAGCTAATAGCATTTTGCTCTGCCAGTGAGAGTGAGTTTTATCAGTTTTATATCTTCTAAACGTGAATTTTGTCCCTGTTTTGTAGCACACTAGCTTATACATATCAAGTTCATTTATTTATAGAGCACATTTAAAAACAGTCACTAGACTGACCAAAGTGCTGTACATAAGTCAAAGTAAAATAAAAAGACAGAATATAAAAAGATATAAATAAAGCCAAGAGAAATGACTGAATACATTTAAAAATGAAGCAGTCGAAAGGACTTTTAAAATAATATAAAGAAGCCAATATAAATAGATACATTTTTAGGAGTGATTTAAAAATAGATAGCGATGGAGCCATTCTAATCTCAAGGAGCAAAGTGTTCACAAGATATACTTAAAACTAACACACTGATTCTAACATCTGAAACTTGTTTTATGGGACCTTTAATATTATTACATTGTCCTAAAATATATTGGATATGCACTATGACGGCGCCACGGAGTCATAGTGAGTAGCACGCTCGCCTCACAGCAAGAAGGTCGCTGGTTCGAGCCTCGGCTGAGTCAGTTGGCATTTCTGTGTGGAGTTTGCATGTTCTCCCCGTGGTCGTGTGGGTTTCCTCCGGGTGCTCCGGTTTCCCCCACAGTCCAAAGATATGCGGTACAGGTGAATTGGGTAAGCTAAATTGTCCGTAGTGTATGAGTGTGAATGAGAATGTGTGGATGTTTCCCAGAGATGGGTTACAGCTGGAAGGGCATCCGCTGCGTAAAACAAATGCTGGATAAGTTGGCGGACAACTACAAAACAATACCATGTTTTACATTTTAGGGGATTTTTTTTCCAACCGTGTGGAGTTCTCAGTAAAGAAAACTGCTGGTTTGCAAAACAACACATCTTACAAGTGACTATTTCTTTATTACGCTTTATCATGTCCAGGCGGTTCATTCCGCTGTGGCGACCCCAGATTAATAAAGGGACTAAGCTGACAAGAAAATGAATGAATGAATGTCCAATTATACTAGAGCTGTTGAATGCTTGATTCTGATTTGCTGTAATTAAATGCAACATTCTGTGCAGTTATTTCCAGTGAACCACCCCATTAAAGTTTATCCAGGCAGGTTTTGACTGAATTACAGTTCCATATCTCTATATCAAATGCTTTCAGTGATTTCACAGCTTACTACTGTCAAAAATCACATTAAAATCTAAACAAAACAGGCTTTGGATGAGATGTGCAGGACAAACCTGACATATGTCTTACAATACAACGTCTGAACAATGTCTTTAAGTGTAGTATCAGTAGTATAAGCACAATAATTGACTTCAAGCTGTTGAATTATTAGAAAACAATGCTCACCTGAATGCACCACCTCAGGTGTGCATTATTCATTCATTCATTTGTTTTCCTTTGGCTTAGTCTCTATTTCAGAAGTTGCCACAGTGGAATTAACCGTCAACTATTCCAACATATGTTTTACATAGCGGATGCCCATCCAGCCACAACCCAGTACTGGGAACACACACTCATAAACTATGGACAATTAGTTTTTTCAATTCACCTATGCTGTATGTCTTTGGACAGTGAGGAAGAAGCACCCGGAGGAAACCCACGCCAACACGAGGAGAACATGCAAACTCCAAACAGAAATGCCAGCTGGCCCAGCCAGGACTCGAACTAGCGGCCTTCTTGCTGTGAGGAACAGTGCTAACCGCTGAGCCAACGTCTATTATTGTTATAATAATTCAATGGCCTGTTGTCCTTACTTACATACTGGATTACAATTACATATTGGATTAAACTGGGGCTGGTCATGTACTTCATTTCGGAATTGGCTGTTTGTAGATGTCCTATCTGAGATTGTCTACCTCATTTTCAAGTGAAAATAAATATTTGTGGAAAATTTAGAAAATTTTAAATTTTATTTTAAACAAATTTATTTTAATTCAATTTTAAACACTACCAAAATGCACAGTTTCGCATAAATAGTTTTGTTTAAAGCTTGTAAATAAGTAATAACAGAGCAGTAATAACAATACCGTGAAACCGTGATACTTTTATTCAAGGTTATCATACCGTCAGAATTTATGCCAGCTTATGCCTAGTATACAGTATACATGAGTGCTTGCAAAAATAAAGGCCATAGACCTGTGCATGTGAGCTGACCATTTTAACCATGAACCACAATAGCATTAACCTTTGCGTATTGTTCAAACTGTCTACCCATTCGTTATGTTTGTGGCTGTTTTGGCTCCATTGACTTCCATTGTAACCACTTTCTCTGACTTCCAAAGTGTACCTCTTCCCAACAGGGAAAACCACCAACAATAAAGAGTACATATTAATATGGTGGCATGTAGACCAGTCACGATATCTATTTTTTTGTCGTACAATATATTGCACCAAAATATATTGCGATAAATGATATTATTACAATTTTAAGACCCTTTTATGCCACTCATTATATAATACAAGATTGAAAATATACTAGCATCATAATGCATGTACACTCTTCCAAAGAACACATCATGTTTTATTCTTAAGAATATTTCATTGGACCTTGGTCATTTTCACAATTTAATAATTAGGCATTAAAATCAGAATGTGAAACGCACATCCTGAATAATTAATAATAGATGTTAACTAAAAAGTGCAAGTTAAAAAGCAACAGAGGCTGCAATATCTGCTACCAGATCTATTTACAGTTGTCGGACACCCACATGGAAATACTCAAAGTGTTATACACTCTACTATAAATACTATAGTGAATACTGTTGTATAATGTGTCAATATTATTATTAATATAGTTTTTTAACCATACTGACTCATCTGATAGAGATAGAGAGGTTGCGCAACCAGCTAAAATGTTGCTAGAATTGTTTATGTATGGGCGAAATATATACTGCATCACCAAAAATGATTGCGGTCGTGTCCATGTGTTGTGCGATAAGTCGATATATTGATTATTATGACAGACCTAGTGTCATGGCTTTGCAGTCAAAAAGATTTTGTCATAATAGAAATCAATGGGGCAAAAACAGCCACTAACATAACGAAAGAGTAGTCAATTTGCTCAGAGTGTATAGTTGAGTTTAAAAATTTCTAAGTATTTTCGCTAAATATGTCTCAAAATAGGATTTGTCAACAAAATCATTCCATTTGCTGAAACACAGAGAAAGTTATGGCCAGATTAAGACTAAAAATCTGCCCATGGTGGATAAAAACATTCCCAACAGCACACAAGGGTTAAGACAATGACGTTGGTGGGAGCCCTCCTTCAATGCAAACATTACTCATCTAAATGTTTGGATAAGCATAAGCACAGACTGAAGGTTCTAGCACAAACTATTGAAATTATAAGTAATAGTTCATCAAAGACTGCTATGAAATTCTCTTTAAAATATATTGTACTCCAAGAAATATCGACTTTACCTGGAAAGGTTGATGGCTAGTATGACAAAGGCTTGAGGTGTGATGAATACATGATGGGTGATGTAGTATTCCTCTTGTCCAGCGAAGTCCCAAAATAAAAAACGGATGCTTTCACTGCCGTCTCGTACCGTAAATTCACTGATCTCAATCCCTACAGTACGATCGGCCTCTGCCACTTGCACAGGGCAACCCTCCTTCAGACTGCGGCACAGAGTGGATTTTCCAGCCATGGAGGTGCCCAGAAACATGGTCTTCACGGTGTAAACATCTGGGGCATTTGCCTCGAGCATGGAAAAGTAGCTCTGAATATCTTTCAATCCTCCGGCACAGACTTCTCCAGGCGGCTTTCTCAGAGGATTGCCATTAGCTTTAAACACACTCAAGCTACTGTTTTGAAAAAGCCTGTCTGGTAGCTCTGCCAGCTGATTCCTCTCAATATACAGCTCTTTTAGGTTTGAGAGTCCCACAACAGGATACAGATCCTTCAGGCAGTTGTTGGACAGGTTCAAATAGGTTAAATCTTGGCACCTGCTAATGTCACTGGGTAGCTTTTCAAGTCGATTGGTGCTCAACTTTAGGAAATTCAGTTTTTCCAAGGACGGGAAGACATTTTCTGGGATGGTTTTGATATTGTTCTGATTCATATAAAGCTTCTGGAGTTGGCGTAACGCTCTAACCTCCACAGGGAAGTCGGTGATCTCATTTCTGCTCAGGTTGAGCTCTTTGAGATTTGTAAGTTGTGAGATACCAGGGATTTGCCTGAGTCGGTTTCGCTGTAGTTCCACCTTGACTACATCGCTGCCTCTCTGGAGCAGCTGTCTGGGAAGAGCTTTGAGTTTCTTTCCTGAATAATCATCTTCAGTTTGATTGTTTGGATTTCCTATAGTAAAAAAAAAAACATGTATACATAAGCAGATTACTCGGAAACTCAAGTTCCTCTGAATGGAGCTAAGTCATTGAGTGAAATGTAAATATGTGTTTATTCTAAAGCTCTGATACAGCAACCTACTGTTTAATGAAGCATATTTACACCAGTAAATGACAATTGGTTAGAATATATATTTTTGTATTTGTTGTTATTGAAAATCAGGATTAAAGTTAATATCTTGTTTCTTTGATCAATTGTTTTGCTTGAATGACAAGCGCGTTTTGTTTTCCAATAGAAAAATCTGTGACTGTGTTTCTCAAGATAACAGTTCAGTACGATGATACAGCAAAATCTGGAAGTCACTCTCTCTGTAAACAAACTAATAGCATAAAGTTTGCATTTCCAACGTAATATAATCACAGTCATAAGAACCTGAAGCATTATCTGAAAATTAAATTGTAAACTTACCATTCATTTGGGCCATGTTGTTGAAAGAGGATAAACTCTTTTTCTCTTCTGCGGTAATCTACTTCCTCATGTCTCATAGACTGAATCGAGGGCTGACTTTAAAGAGAGCATGCCCGGTTATTTACTTTCATTTTCTTGAAAATGCAGCTGGATCTTTTTCGGTTTCTGTCACGTGATCTGCACAAACCAGTTCTTCAAAAAAGGAGCGACAGTGCCATCACTTGGCTAAAATGTTGAATAATTTATAAACAACAGCAGAAGTGATATTTTTCCCTTAAATATTTATTTATTCATTTATTTATTTATTTATTTTTAAGTACATTGTAGATCAGATTTAATGGCTTCATGTGGTGCATTCTAACAGAAATATTTACTAATAAAAATTTTTGAGGGACAAAAATATTGAGAGACATTTTAAATTAAGCATTTTATTTTTCATTATTATTACTGAACAAAATACATTATTATATGCAATCAACCCCTAAAATGTGTGGCCTTGTCACAGACAAACATGTATATGTTAGAATGGTTTATGAAATTCTTTAATGCAAATAGAATTTTCTTATTGGCCACATGTCCCTGAATATTGTAATTCCTGTAAGACATATAAAAGCAGATTTTAAAATACACATCATACATTATATTATATTATATATATATATATATATATATATATATATATAT
>CAIGQQ010040079.1:5911035-5929052 GCA_903798035.1 Danio albolineatus | reverse complement strand
ATGTGTGTGCCCTCTTCTCGTAGCGGTTTCACTTTATCCGTATCGGAACATCATAATTTCTTTCACACACACATGCACACAACACACACACATCCACATTTACACATACAGGCACAATATCAAACACACACACACACACTGGCATGGAGTCGTGACCGCACAACAAACAAAACAATAGTCCGATGTTTTGGAGTTATTACTCGATCAAACTACAAGGAATTCTCCGACTCATCATCTGCTCAAGATACTATTACCAGTAAAGACGAATCTGACTTTTGTGAAGGATTAGATCCATTCCAAGACATGCTAGTAAATTCTTTATAAATGCTTTGCTTTTGAGTATTATATGCCCATAAACAATGCTTTGCTTTGAGTTTGAATATAAACATAACACAGAATAATCCCGATAGTATGACGCGATGTTTACTCTTATCGTTTCACTTTTATGCCTAAAACATCAAACTTTTATACCTTTATACTTACATTTTTTGCTGTATTGCTGATTCGTGCTTATTATTTTACATACATTGATGTAGTTTTGAACACTGAAGCCCTCAGAACCCCTCACCCCTCATGTGTGGTAATTTGTAGAGAGATTTTTTTGTTGATCAATCAAATTGTTCTGTCTACACTGTTTATAAAAAAAGGTGTATCTCACAAACGAATTGATGTAATTAGTCCAAATCAGTTTTATATAGTTTCAAAGGGTTTTATGCATGTTTTTTACATTGACAAGTTTGAGGTTTACATTTGTGTTATTTCTGTATATAGTAAAAACTAAAATAAAAACTAAGCGATTTTTCATTTTTTTTTTGTGTTTTATTGCACTTTTAAGCTATTTAACTCCTTAATATGGATTTATGACATACATAAACTTAAAGTTGGGGATGTAAGGATTTTATTGATATATGGCATTTGAAAATACTCAAAAGAATGACATCACAGCATGTAAAAATACTAAGATATACCCTGGCGGAATTGTTCTATGGCAGGTCTTAAAGGGTTAAAAAAGTTGGACTTTAAAATGCTGTGTTTCAAAAAGCTAGGTATCAAAGTCAGGTCTCATTCCTACAAAAAATGTATTCTGTGAAAATGGTAAGAACACTCATTGCATGTTCAGTCTATTGGCACCATTTTGACAAATGTTTAAATTTGAACAAAAATAATTATACATTACAAAGAAAAAATGTCTCTGTTTTTTAGTATATCATCAGGTGAAATGAGTGAGGGAAAACATCCTAAAGATGCGTCGCAAATCCTAATACTTATACTTATGCACTATTCTACATCCTTTTGTAGTATAAATAGTGCAAGTATAGTGCGTTCACACTGAAAACTTTAATTGCACTTTAATTACCCGGATGATGCACTTATTCTACCGGTAAAATGAAGTATGAAATGATGGACACTTCACGTACTCACGACCACAGCTTTGCTAATGTAGCGGAAGGGGTTGAGCTTTCGGCAACTGATGTTGGATAACTTTATTTATTTTGGATTGTGAAAGCAAAATTTTCACACGAGTGATTATACTACCCATTCCTTATGGGCAATGTGGTTATACTCATGACAGGTATCATTTGGTACTTTGGTCATTTATTTCACTAATTTGGCAACCGTCAAACGTCATCGGGGAAACATTTGAATTTCCGCTTAGTAAAAAACCCATTAGTGTTCCATTTGGGACAACACTACATTCATATGCTGTTGAGTGTGTAAGTAGTGCATAACTGCATAGTGCATAGCAGTGGTCACCAATCTCGGTCCTGGAGGTCCGGTGTCCCTGCAGGGTTTAGCTCCAACTTGCCTCAACACACACGCCTGGATGTTTCAAGTATACCTAATAAGACCTTGATTAGGTTATTCAGGTGTGTTTGATTAGGGTTGGAGCTAAAATCTGCAGGACGCCCTCCAGGAACAAGTTTGGTGACCACTGGTGTATAGTGTGCCATTTGGGACACAGCTCATGTTTGTTTAGGGTACTGCAAGGCCAGGGAACCACTACTGTAATTTTTTTGTTTTCTTTATTGACACAGGGCTCAATGCTGTTCCTGAAGGGCCACTCTCCTGCATATTTTAGCCTCTACCTTGATTTAACACAGCTGAACCATCTAAAGATCTTACTGAGCACACTTTCTGACAGATGCATTGAGGCTAGTTGGAGCTAAACTCTACAGGGCAGTGGTTCTCAAAGATCGAGTAAATTCAAAACATCTATTCAAAAAAACTGTACAGGTAAAGTAGATCATCTATGTGTTGCGATCAGAGGTATTGTCCTTGCGGGCCGCTGGAGAGCACACCCTTAATCATCCTATATCCAGACTATAAAACCCATCATGTCTTGCACCCACACGCTGGATTCAGTTCACTCTTTGATTACACTGACACAGCTGTAGGACATGATTACATAGACTACATATACACCACTCTCACATCCACCCGTTGCTGAGTATTGTTAGTCTGTTGCTGCATTACATTGTTTTCTTGTATTTTGGCGTTTCTTGTTTTTGACCACTGTACTGTTTATATAGTTTTTGATTTTTTTTTTGCCACCCGTCCTGACCCTTTGGTCTGTTCCTTGACATCTGCTTGAGATTTTCTCTATTGTTATGTATGCTGGTATTCGACCTCTGCCTGAGTGACTATTATAATAATCTGCATTTGGATCCAAGCCCTGTCTACACGTTTTTTGTTTACAACACTATGTCAATAATGTTGTTTTATAATATGATTAAGCCTGTCAATGGCATTTCAATTGCTAAATATCTCCACATACTGTAGATTAAAAAAAAGTACAAAATGCCATTAAGGATGCAATATAATATAATATAATATAATATAAAATAAAATAAAATAAAATAAAATAAAATAAAATAAAATAAAATAAAATAAAATAATATAATATAATAGTTTCTGTTCTTTTAAAGTGTCTTTTAACCCACACAAATCTGCCATTAAACATGGAGACCCATGAATTCTGCCCATTTTTTTTGCCTAGGACATTCCATTCCAGAAACTTAATACCATTAACCCTAAACCAATACAACAGCAGGGACATCAAAGATTCAATGGCACTTCTAAATTACTACCAGCTTAGTAATGCATTATTATGGGATGAAAGGGGAATCTAAGGTAAAGAATCACACACTTCAACAAATAAAAAATTATCTATACAGGTAGATAGTTGTTGACGTCGTTAATCACAATACGGTATACTGTTCTGTTTCACATTACTTCTTCAGTGTTCATTGTTTCTTCTTCGTGTTTGAATGGCCAGTTATTTGAATATAGTGTTTAAGGTGTGAATCTCAAATATGCTTTGGAAAAAACATCTCTTTTTTTATGTTTCCCTGTCAACATGGGCTTTGAAGAGTGCCCAGGAGGGCACACGCTACCAGAAACATATGGCAAACTAGAAATACTGGTTTGGTGCTCTTTCTTCCGTCTGATGATGACAGATGATCCATTGTGGGCTTAAAACCTCTACACGTTTGACATCTGTAAAAGGAACTGTTTTCTTCCACCTGCAATGTTATCTACACTACATAAAAGACCATGTTAAAGGGATAGTTCACACATAAAAAATATTCTCGTAGCTTCATGTAATGACGGATGAACATTATAAAAAAATTCCGGATACGATTAATTGCTGAAGCTTTTATTGTGATATACTGTGTGATCACGATACTTCAAAGTTACTTCAACGTGAACACCAACAAATACCTACTGCTTTATTGTATATACATGTTGTTCAGAGTAAAACGATAAATTTAGGATTATAAAGTACAATAGGTAACACTTTACAATAGTCTCAATATTAAATGTTAGTTACTGGATTAAAATCAACAGGGAGAAAAAAGACAGATTCATGACAGTTAATATTATTTATAAAAACAACAACAACTGAATTGTAATACTTATTAGCCCTGTTAATCAAATTGCGGCTACAATTTAACACATTATTAGACGTTAAGAAATTAGCATCACCTAATATTAATAAAACCTTCTGTTGTTTTCCATGTGAGTAAAAATAAATAAAATAAAAATCATTGTAATTAATTTTAGTTGATGTTGCAATGTTAACTATTGGAGCCTTATTGAAAAAAGTACAATAACCCTATAAATAGTCAGAATGTTCAAGCAATATTTCAACCTAGGCCAGAATAACATGGAAATGTTTGAACTGTTTCCTGAGTGATGGGTTGCAGCAGGAAGGGCATTCGCAGTGTAAAACATATGCTGGAAAAGTTGCCGTTTCATTCCACTGTGGCGACCCCAGATTAATAAGGGGACTAAGCCGAAAAGAAAATGAAGGATTGAATGAATTATTGTTTGGATTATTAAGAGAACCAATGATGTTCATGGTATTTTGAAGTGCCCACTTGATCAATTATCTTCTTCATTATCACAATATACTGAATTATTGAATATCACATGTATGCTTTAGACATTTCATGACATTCAGGTTAAAGAGCTCAACTGTCCGTAGTGTATGAGTGTGAATGAGTGTGTATGGATGTTTCCCAGGGATGGGTTACAGCTGGAAGGGCATCCGCTGCATAAAACATATCCTGGATAAGTTGGTGGTTCATTCCGCTGTGGCGACCCACAGCGGAATGAATAAAGGGACTAAGCCGACAAGAAAATGAATGAATTTAGTTTAAGTAATATTCCACACCATTTACTACTGGCGTATAACCTACTTTCTTTTAGCACTTTTTAGCACATAAGAATGATATTACTTCACATCCCTAATCCTATCCAATACCTAAACGTAACTACTACCTTGCTAACCAATAATAAGCATCAAATTAGTAGTTTCCTGAGCTAAATGTCTAACTTAATGGTTTGTTTATAGCAGGAATTTCACATTACAATAGTGTACACAGAAGTTCTAACAGGTTTTAAAAGACATAAGGGTAGTAATTATTGTAATTAATGACAGATTTTTCATTTTTGGGTGAACACTTTAAAGCCATTTTCACTCAAGGAACCATGAGAATCAAGAAAAATGTTTAAAAGTCCTGTGAAGTGCTTTTAAATGTGCCTATTTTATTCGATGTTTGACGTAATCTTAACTTGAACATGAATACTGGGTGCATACAGTAGCTCCAACCCTTTTTTTTTAAAAAAACAGCCAATTGCAACAACCCTCATTTTTATCACAGCTCTGCCAGTGAGAGTGTCTTAAAGTGTGCGGGACATGTCAGACACTAAAGAGCATTTAATTGGTCAGAAGCTTTGATGACAAACTGAATTATGAGGTGATCTCAAAAAAATCGTTGATCCATTTAGGCGAAAGTGACAAACTGCAAGCTTTAAATGTTTTTATCTTCGAAATGTAAGTTTTGTCAATGTTTTGGAGCACAATAGCATATCAATATCCTTAAGACTAATATAATAAGTACATACTGATACTTAAAATAAAAGTTATTTTTAAATTTCACGGGACCATTAAACCGCCTGAATTGCACTTGTTATATGAACCAGCCACATGCAAGCTCAGGGTTGTGTCTCACAGGCATCAGGTTTCTTGTGTCAAAGGGGTGAAACTGGCCTGCCTACGTAGAAGAGCATATCTAAACCTTCCCTATTGTATGCCGAAGGAGGAGTATTACTCCCTCCCTCTCATCTGAGTTCATTGACGACTGCAGGTAAATAGTGTCTCCAAACAAAGTACGATACTTTTGGTATGCAGCATTACAGGTGTATCAACCTCGCTTTTCCTGCTGAAGAAATTCCACTTACGAAGACAAGGAACAGGAAAGAGCAGAAAGAACACTCTTGTTCCACATTGAGTATAAAGAGGTCAAAGTAGTAGTAAAATAATAGTAAAATAGTAGTAAAAAGAAGTAAAATCTGTGTTAAATGTACATTATCATATTTATATAAGCTCATTTACCATTTCTCATGTAAACTTATCCATAATGGTCAAATATTTGCTAACATCAATTCAATTCAATTCGATTCACCTTTGTTTCTATAGCGCTTTTACAATGTAGATCGTGGCAAGGAGCTTCACATCAAACTCATTGCATGTTCATTTTGAGACTGTAAGCAACATATTCCCTGTCATAAATTTCAAATGGTCAAACTGATTCTGCTACTCTGCTTTTGTAAAAAAGGTTTAGAATTGTCATCGTTGGTTCTATGAAGAATCTTTAAAATTCATGGAACCATTTTATTAAAAAAGTGACGGTCGTTTATAGTGGAAATGGTTCTGTAGGTATTTAAATTGTTTTCACAATAAACTGGTTATTTTAAGAACCACTCACTGAAAGGCTCTTTGAGTAAACAAACACGGTTCTTCTAAAGCACTGCTGCAAAAACCCCATTCAAAGAATGTGGAGCTTTACTGTGAAGCCACCGATGAATCCCCCCACTGGGAATCATTTTAACGGTGAGCGGTACTTAAAGAGATAGTTTAAGCAAAAATGAAAGTTCTATATATACACTATAAACAGTGCTCAGCATGATTGAGTACACCCCATTTTGAAAATGAATATTATTATCCATTTCTCAGTGAATATAGGCTATGTATTATGGTGCATTTAAACAAAACAGATTTATTAAACAGATATATTTATTAAAATCATATTTTAGTCAGCAAACATATTTAGAAATTAAAAGAGAATACAATTAAATTAAATTAAAGCAGAATATTGCAATAAAATAAAATTACAACCTTCAAAATTTCAACTATTTTTTTTTGTTCTTATGATTTTTTTTATATATATCTTCTCTTGTTCATTGTTCAACCATCAAAACCTTTATAAAAAGGTTCAGAACCACTTGAGGCTGACTAAATGAAGTAAATATTTATTTTTGGGTGAACCTATAATAATATTAATAAATATTAATATCCGTTATTGGGTTTTATAAAAACAATCAAATATTCTGTTATTTGAAGCACTGGACTTTTTGGCCATTTTTAAATTAAGTGAGATAAGAAACATTTCACTGTTTTATGTTTTCAACATATTATGCACATACATTATTCACTCTTATTCCTTATTTTTAAAAAAAGAATTTAAAAAAATGTTTTTGTCTGCTGTTCTTATTTGATTTTCTTTATTTCCATAATGATACTGTACATCCTTTTTTTAATAATAATTTTTTCGGGGGTTTTCACCTTTATTATACAGGACAGTATAGAGAATCGACAGGAAAGCATGGGGAGCAGAGAGAGGGGAAGATCAGCATAGGACCGTAAGGGCGGAATCGAACTCAGGTCGCCACAAGCACACAACGCACTAACCACTACACCACTGGCACCGGCATAACAATACATCCTTAAATCATTTAAATTATTTTCATAAACAGCAATACAACAATAAAAGTATCAAGTGTTTTAAATAGTTATGTCATTATATATATATATTTATTTATTTATTTATTTATTTTTTATTTTTTTTATTTATTTTTTATTTGGGTTGACTTTCCTTAAATACCTACATCAGCATAAGTAACCATAGATATATCTTATCACTGGTTGAAAATATCTGACTTACTTGAACTTCCACAAAGAATAACCACAGAGTCAGTGTAGATTGGGAGTTGTCCTCCTCTCTTTCAAACATCCTCAGAGAGAGAGAGAGAGAGAGAGAAGGCCTCTCCATTATATTTTACGACATGATTCACTGCCTTGAGCTAAAGCAGCATAAATCAAACAGGCTGCTCATTCTTTCTCTTTTATGCGCACTGATTTAATCACTAATGTTTTTCAAAACGTGTTTCAACATTCATCATTTAATCTGCCTGACTTACACTGTTTTTACCTGCAAGTGCTCAATTAAAGGAGTAGTTCACCCAAAAATGTCAATTCTGTCACTGTTTTCTCATCATTTGTTTTTCCTACTATGGAAGTAGATGTGTTTAGCTTTGTTTAGCTTTTTTTTTTTTTACAGGTGTTTAGCTTTCACTCAAAATGTAGGAATCTTAGGTTTGGAACCACTTAAGGTTGAGTAAAATAGTGAGTACATTTTAAGTTAAGGGTGAACTGTCCCTTTAAAGGAAATCAACCAGTAGTCCTTATTCACAGCTTGTGAACAGCCTTAGATATGACTGTGTAGTTTGTTTTGCATATCCAAATAGTGACATCATTTTGTCATGTGAATGGAATGTAAAAGAATTTAAATGGAAATTGATGTAACCAAATACTTCCTTGAATAATTCAATGAAATAATCCACTAATGTAGAGAGCAAAATAAATCTCTGTGTTGATAAGACTGCTGTTTGCGGTCAATGTTTTGCAGGGAGTATGAATGAGTATATTAGAAAGTTATAGCATAAACTGAAAAAAAAAGATTCATAGGATTTACGTTTTGTTAAGGTACAGTAAGTGATTGCAAATTTATAATAATAAAAAAAAACATTATATGGGCTGAATTTAAACAAATTAAGTTGAACACTACTACATTTTGTTACTGTTTAAATTCAGCCCATGTAAATTGTTTGCTTACTTGCTTACTTACCTTCAAAAAATTAAGATTAAAAATAAAATAATTAGTGTGTTACAGAATAGTAACAATATCGTCTGATTACAAACTTTGCGGATAAATTCAGTTTTGTAATTTTATTTCTGAAAGTAAGCTCCCTTTTTTAAAGTTAATAAAGAGAAACATTCGGTAATGACCTTATTTTGTAACATTCCAGTCTCTCTTTGATGTTCAAATTTCAAACAGCAATTAGTTACTTAGAGCGGCCTGAAGAACTCCAAGAACTTTACGAGATTCCACAATGCCGAGAGATAAACAAACGGGTCCTTATATTAGCACTAAGTGCAAATCACAAATACAAACTCTATACAAAGTTGAAACCAAGTAATAATTTACTCAGGCATTATTCAGGTCTGCATGTACACAAGTGAGCTGACAGCTGCAGTTTTCACTGAGAGAAGGACAGCACATGTCCGACAATCCACACCGAGAGTCAAGTAAAATACATTAGCCATAAATAATAAACACATGAATGATGACTAAACATTTCTGACTAATTACCTTCAGGCATTTTATTTCCATGAACAAAAGCTGATTTTTACATAACAAGAAACCTCCAGCAAGTCCTTTTTTTTCTACCTAAAATGCTCCTAAAATAATAATTAAACAATTTAATTTAAAAACATCCTTTTAACAGGTTTTTTTGCACAAATTTGCTGAATTAATTTAAGCCTTTAATCCAAACACAACTTGAACCACTTTGTCCTTATTTTAGCTACACTGTAAAATTTGCTGAGTTCCACACAATTCCTTCATGTTTTCTCAACACAAATAAATTAAGTTAACATAATCGTTTTTTTACAAATTTAAGTGGATTCAACATAAAAGGTTGTCCCAAAAAAACAACTTAGGAATTGTGTTGTTTCAACTCATTTTAAATATATATATAGTTTAAACAAGCAGCATACGAGTAATTTTTTTTAATTTACTTTCCATTCCAGACAGAATGGAAACACTACTGTAAAATCAGCCACATTTTATTGCCTTGTCTGTCGACTAACAAGACAAACCTGCTGGTTAGACGCAAAGCTATATACATATTTATTTACCTTAGAGTTGAGAGTTCGCTTCTGTGTGTCCTGCTTCCTGGTTACCATGTTCAATCATTTCAAAAAAGTACCATCTCCAAATTGTGCCTTATAGAAAGTCAAACCAGTAACACAGATGTTGTCGTCCAACAGGTGTTGTTTTTCCTGTCTCTAGGAGCAGGATTAATGGCGTCCTGCTCGTTTCGTCTCCTGAAAGTGACTCTCTCTTTCCGCTCTCAACAATGCTGACACATACCACAGCCTTTCCCATGCTCCTCCCCCTCAACAGGTAATACCAGCCAAAGTGCTCTCGCTCTCTCTCTATCTCTCTCTCTCTCTCTCTCTCTATCTCTCTCTTTCATGGTCTCGTTCTTTGTCAAAATCTTAAGGGCTGTTTGTGAAAATGGCACAGTTTAGAGTAGTACTTTTTATTTTTATGGTATGTCATTGTACTGCTGTAACAAAGTTGTGGTCATTGTGTCCTGCATAGATCAAATTACTTCCTCTATACAATTGAGTCTGAATGACTTCCTTTTAATAGATTTCTACGTATATGATACCCGCCTGTCAGAAAATGTCAATGGTATGATAGTATGGTTTTATGGGTAGATACCAGGGTGTTGTCATGGAGTGGAAAACTTGTATGTGTGTATTTATTTTCATTTACTTTTATGATTGTATGTATGTTTGTGTGTATGTATGTGTGTATGTGTGTATTAGGGCTGAACAATATATCATTTGAGCATTGATATCGCAATGTGTATGTCTGCAATAGTCACATTGCAGTGCATTATTTATTGAAGATAAAAAATAACGATGCTATTAAATACTATTTTTACAACGTATTTATACAATGTTGACCATGTTATTTTACGTTTGATTTCTTTAATGTCTGTATTTGAATACTGTTATACTCTCTAGAAAAAACATAAAGCACTTTATTTCACTTAGATTTTTGCTCTGTCATAATAATATATTCCTGTAATTTATTATATATTAGACATATGCACTGCATAGAAAAAGAGTTGATCATCCCAGTCGATCTAAATTAATCAAATTTTTCCAAAGAGAGCGTTTCAAATCATCTGGTGAAATTATATTCATATCGCAATATATATCGAAGCCAAACAAAATTTGGCAATCATACAGTTTGTATTTATTTAGATTACCTTTTATGTATGTATGTATGTATGTATGTATGTATGTATGTATGTATGTATGTATGTATTTACTTATGTATTTATTTATTATTATTATTATTTTTACATTTATTTATTTATTTGTTTATTGTGCATTTTGAAATAGCTACTAGGGAGTTGAATACGAGGAAAAGACGGGGTGTCATTAATCTACAACAACTGATATATACCATAAGGATAAAACAGCAAAAACAACATCAAAACTGTTTTCATTTTCTATATCAGCAATGGTGTTTCCCCATGTAATTGCTTTGCTGCCAGTTTTGTATTTTGTGTTATTTCCAGGATTTTGCCATACAGTTGCTAAGCTCTTCTAAGTGTAGTTGTGATGTTCCTATAAGGTTGATACAGTGTTTTGAGTGGTTGCTGGGTAATTGCTCAATTCAAAACAGCCCAACCCCTATTTATCCACGACCATTTGAAATGGCTCTGTAAACCTCAATGTACCTCGACGTCACATTGTTTTACTTTTATTTTGAGCTTAGGCGGAAAAATGTTTGCGGTCGGTATGTTTTTTTTTTAAACCTTTTTAAAACATTTTCCTCACCAAGGCACTGAAATGTACTAAAACAAGCTGCACATTATTTTGTGTCTTTGTGGTGTACCTACTGTATACACTTGAGTGCTGAGCAATATTTATTAAAAATGTGTTCTTACTACATGGTTAGGGTTTAAATGAGGGTTAGGTTTAATGTTAGTTGTGTTAATAAATGCATAATTTATTGTTATTATTACATGAAGTACAGTTGAAGTCAGAATTATAGCCCCCCCCCTGTTTATTTTTTTCCCCAATTTCTGTTTAACAGAGAGAAGATTTTTTTCAACACATTTCTAAACATAATAGCTTTAATAACTCATCTCTAATAACTGATTTATTTTATCTTTGCCATGATGACAGTAAATAATATTTTACTAGATATTTTTCAAGACACTTCCATACAGCTTAAAGTGACATTTAAAGACTTAACTAATTAGGTTAACTAGGCAGGATAAAGGGTAATTAGGCAAGTTATTGTATAACGATGGTTTGTTCTGTAGACTATCGGGGGGGAAATGAGCTTAAAGGGGCTAATAATTTTGACCCTAAAATGGATTTTAAAAAATTCAAAACTGATTTTATTCTAGCCGAAATAAAACAAATAAGACTTTCTCCAGAAGAAAAAATATTACCAGACATACTGTGAACATTCCCTTGCTCTGTTAAACATCATTTGGGATATATTTAAAAAAGAAAAAAAATCAAAGAGGGGGGTAATAATTCTGACTTCAACTGTACATGGAAAAGGTGTAACAAGAACATTGTACGAAGGTTTCACCCTATAAATATTGTGAAATACTATTATACACCATTATTACATTTGCTAATTTTGTCATTATTATTATAATATCACATGTGAGAGTAAACAGTGAGTAACTTTAAATTATTGGGTGAACTATCCATTTAAGGGATGGTTCAGTTAACCCATTGACGAAAAATGAAATCACTCACCCTCAAGTTGTTCCAAACATTTGATTTTACTCTTCCGTTGAACGCAAATGAAGACATTTTGAAAAATGTTGGTTACAAACAGTTGATGATACCCACTGACTTCTGTAGGAAAATTAAATATACTGTATATGGACTGTCCGGTTTACCAACATTCTTAAAAAGATCTTTTCTGTTCCACGGAATAAGCAGAGTAAAGTAAGTTTGAATCAATGGATGCTAAATACATTATGATTGATTTTCCTTTAATTTCTTGGAAACCATGATGAATACAAAGTTCAGAAGAAATTAATTGATATCATATAAAATAAAAATGTCTTTGCTGTCACTTATGATCAATTTTATGCATGCATGCTAAATAAAGTATTGATTTATTTGAAAAAAATGCAGAACAGCCAGTTTTTAAAAAGTCAAGGTTTCATTTATTTCAATAGCAAACCTGATGCAGAAAAGAGTTAACCCCTAAATGTTTCTTTTTTGTCTGTTGACACAAAAGAAGATATTTTTAAAAATGATGAAAACCTGTAACCGTTGACCTCCATATTTGTTTTTTCTTACTATGAAGTCAGTGGTTACAGGTTTTCAGCTTTTTTTCTGAATGCCTTCTTTTGTGTTCAACAAAATAAATAAACTTATAAAGGTTTGAAACCACTCAAATGAAAGTAAACTGTGAGTAAATTTTCATTTCTGGGTGAACTATCCCTTCCAAGCAAGAGTGAAAGTAATCCCACTTGTTTCAGACATTTATTTTACAAGTCAATAAAATGTTTTAAACACTTGCTGCCCTAAATACCCAATTAAACTGCCACATTAACACATGAAAGACCAGCACTCTTAACGAAACTCCAAAACTAAGCAAGTAAAAACACTTAGATACTATACTCAGGGTATGTTATTGTGCCAATAATTTACATGAAGATTGAAATTATTTTCCTTTGCGCTCTTAAAATGTTTCAATGTTCACCACCATTGTTATTTTGGCTGTCAAGTACTCGCACATGAACACACAACAACCATGCTACTGTCAGTACTATGTATATGTAATATTTTTTTTAGTTTTTTAAGTTAATTTTACAAGAGAATTTACAAGTTATTTGTGTTATACTGCCTTTTGCAGAAATCCTGCTATATGTTGACTGAAATCACGGAAATGCCTTAAATTGTTCAATTCTGTGGTGTTATGGCTTTAATTAACTTACTCTTACTTAGTCCTGTTGAATAAAGGCTCAATAACTGCAGTAATTGTAATAATTATTATGTGTGACATAATTACAAGTTAGTGGCGCCATCTAGCTAAGCTCTCCTGAACACACATTGTTCTACAGTTTTTACATTTACAAATTTTTAGAAAAATACACAAATGTAGATTTGTCAAAGCATTTTAAAATGATTTCCAAATGTTTTTAAATCCATAAAACATGTAAAAACTGAAGAAGTGTCTTAAAGCTATGTACATTTTTGTCAACTTATATGGACTGACACCCCCTGAATGTATTTTCACTTGTATTAGTATGATGTAATGCTTTATTTAGGTTATTATTATTTAGTATTTTGTTTATTATATGCTGCTTGGATATAATGTATGTCTGTTTGTTATGTGAAGGTTTAATAAAGAGAGGGAAAAAAGACTGATAAAATGAACTATAGTCTGATTCAAAGTAGTAAAATGATGCCAATTGTTAATCATATTAAAGGGACAGTTTACCTAAAAATAAAATTTACTCACTATTTAGTATTTACTCTGTCTCAAGTGGCTTCAAACCTTTGGGTTTCTTTCTTCTGTTGTAAATATTTGTAACAAGGATGAGTAAATTATAACAGAATTTTCATTTTTGGGTGAACCATCACTTTGCATGTTGTTAACATATTATACATTGTTTGGGTCAGTGTTTCCCAACCCTGTTCCTGGAGCAATCCTACAGTACATGTCTCTCTTATCTGACCCATTAAGTTCAGGTTTTGAAGTCTCCTCTAATGTTTGATTAGGAAGAGTCTGAAAATGTGTACTGTTAATGTGCCTCAACTGGGAAACACTGGTTTAAGAGACTGTTAAAAACAAAAATTAACTGATTAACACTAAAATTGGCAGTCAGAACTGAGTAATTATAATAATTTCAACATTTGTGTGGCAAGGTGTGAAATATTTATTTTGGAGGGGGAAATTAGCTTTTATAGGTTTAGCATTTCTATTTCTGACTTCATTTTGCTAAAAAACAAATGTTATTAACATTATATACCATCTTTTCATGCATTTGTCATTTTTAAGTCAGATAAATTTATCGTAACTCCACATGTCATTTATTTATATCACTTGTTTCCACTATATTTTCTTTATTATTATTATTATTATTAGTGTTTTTAATATTTAGTATTTACTATTAATATCGTTTCAATTATTTTGTGTCAAAACATTCCTTGTGTGGGGGCTGCAGCCATCTTTTCTTCTGTTTTGACCTTGATCGATCATGTCTGATTGCATTTTTCTACCTTACACAGCCTGCATTTAAATGGCCCCCAAAACGCCGCTGTCAGATAAATCACCACATTAAAAAATACACTGGTTTTATTCAAAGATGGTGGCATCATGGAAACATACCTTCAGTTATGCACGACTTATAAAATGTAAATAAAATTTAAAAAATTATTTCAAAGCTATAGACTTCTTAGAATCGTATGGTCTATTGAGTAGACATGGGGCAATAACGGTTTTCAAGGTATACCGCGGTATGGAAAAGTCAAGGTTTTCATTCCGCCAAAATTTTCTGCTATACCGTTCCTAATGTATGAGTGATATTTTTTATTTACTTTTTTTGTGTGTGTTTTTTTAGGTGTAAATTGTAAAGACATCAGTGTTTTGAAAACAAATGAAGACAACGATTCACCTGAATTATTTAGCCCGACATGTTTAATGCCCCAAAATATTTAAAATGTTTCTTAAAATAAAATGTATGGTGTTCAAAGGGGAAAAAGGTTTTGTTTTTCACCCAGACGTTTAAAAAGAGCATATTTTAGAGCAGTAAACACAATACCATGATATTTTTATCCAAGGTTATCATACCGTCAGAATCTTATACCGGCCCAGACACATATTTTTTTTCTGCATACGCTAAACTTTCTGGAATTTTTCGCATTATACTTGTTGCATCTCTAGGCCTGATGTTTAAAAAGGCCTGCGGAGAGACATTTGCCTTTTTATCCTTTCACTATCAACATGGCCACCTTGATGAGTCCATGTTTGCTGTTAATTTACATAACAGAGAGGTGAGCACTGAACAGGCTCACATCACTCCTGAAGCTACGGCCTCCGTTATCTTCAACAGAACATCTTGCACTGGTTAGACATGGAACAAATAAAGTCTGAAAGTGATGAACGCCCCCATAAAACAAATGACAAACTGCTCAAGCCACAATGCCTTTCACAAAGCAGGCCTATAAAGAGATGGAAATGTGAAAACTCACTTAAGTAAGCTGCATTCTTTGATGTTGTATATTAGTTGATGAGGTATAAGCAAAGAAAAAGTAATTTACCTGAGGCAACATTACAAATATATATAATATACCATGCATTATCTTACAGGACCCCTGAACATGTGCAGTTTCCACGACTAAAAGCTTCACTGCTGGAATAAAAATACAGCTATTGAACAGCACACTCGTTTATTGACTTACCTCTTGTAAACTCTTGAGATGCACAGGAGAGCAGAGAGTGAAGCAACAAGCAGAAGGTAAGAAAAGGATCTCTATGACTTTGTCAAGGCCTCACCAGACAAGTGAAGTGGGACTGCGGCTCTTGGTCGCCTTGACGACGGATGCTTTTTCAAGCAAATCAGCCAATCAAAGGCGCGCTGCTCGTCATTCAGAAGAGCACGTGACCCTCGGGCTGCTTTCAGCTGCAAGAGACAAGAAGCGCAGGGATGAATGACGGGGTAATGATTTTCCTTTATGTTCTTTCAACTATTCTTTTTTATACACAACGGCGTGGTCCCATAACTAAACTAGATATCTGGAATGTGTTTGAGGTTGAACAGGGATTTGGAGTGAGTGCCTCAAGGCTATTAAACATTGCCACCTAGTGAACATTTCTGTGTATTACCTCAGAGAAGCTCTGTTTTTGTCACAGATATGGACAAATAATCAAATAATCTTCAAACATTATACAATGGTAATAGCACCAGTTTTGTGGTATACAGAAAGAGAAAGTTTCAATCAGTTGTTTTAATAATTATATTAATTATTATTTTTAATATATTGTTTATTTAATCGATATATTAATAATTCATTTGTTTTCTTTTGGCTTAGTTCCTTTATTAATCGGGGGTCACCACAGTGGAATGAACCACTAACTTATTCAACATATGTTTTACACAGTGGATGCCCAAACACTTTGGCCAATTTAGTTTCTTCAATTCAAATTTTATTTTCAAGCATTAAATCTAAGGTTCCTAGAATCTGTGTTGTTTTTTTTTCATATTCATATTATAAATGTTCTGTAATATAATTTTATATATAACTGTACTGTAATAATAATAGAAAATAAGACAAAAAGAACAAAGTACAATAACTAATTTTAAGACCGAGCCTTTACTGAGTAGCATTTTATCAACTAAAGTGTTCCACTTATCAAAGAGTTTTATGATTGTTTCTGATGTTATTCATTCATTCATTCATTTTCTTTTCGGCTTAGTCCTTTTATTAATCTGGGGTTGTTATTTTAAATATATTATATTGTGGGCGGCACGGTGGCTCAGTGGTTAGCATTGTCCCTTACCACAGCAAAAAGGTCGCTGGTTTGAGTACCGGCTGGGTCAGTTGGCATTTCTATGTGGAGTTTGCATGTTCTCCCCTTGTTGGTGTGGGTTTCCTCAGGGTGCTCCAGTTTCCCTCACAGTCCAAAGACATGCGTTATAGGTGAACTGAATAAATTAAATTGGCCGTAGTGTATGTGAGTGAATGTGAGAGTGTATGGGTGTTCCCCAGTACTGGGTTGCAGCTGGAAGTGCATCCACTGTGTAAAACATATGCTGGAATAGTTGCCGGTTCATTCCACTGTGGTGACCCTTGATGAATAAAGGGACTAAGCCGAAGGAAACTGAATGAATGAATTAATTCCACTGTACTGTAATACTGAAACAGAAGAAGATGAATTACAATAATGTTTTTATATAAAGTTTGTCTTTAGTATTATCAACTAAAAGTTACATTTTATTATTATTTTTAGTAGTAGTCGTATTTAAAATCAAACATTGTTATTACATGGTCATTGTACTGTCGTAATGAAAAGAGCAAATCAGAAAGAAGTATTAGGAGTCTATTTTAACATTTAAAATGTCCCTCTCACCAGTGATTTATAACAATAATTGTTGCTGTTATCAATATTATAACCCTCATTATCATTGATTTATTTGTTTTCTTCTTTGTTTCAATCATATGTATTTAAGGTATTATATATTATTATTTAATTAATAATGCAATTGTTGGTAACACTTCACAATAAGGTTCATAAGTTTATGCATTTACTAACATGAACTAATCATGAACAACACTTGTACAGCATTTATTAATCATAATTGAACATTTACTAATGCATTATTAACATCCAAATCCATGCTTGTAAACATTAGTTAATGCACCGTGAGTTAACATGAACTAACAATGAACAACTGTATTTTCAATAACTAACATGAACAAATACTCTAGTAAATGCATTGTTCATTGTTTGTTCGTGTTAGTAAATGCATTAATTAACATTAACTAATGAACCTTATTGTAAGTCTGACCCAATTGTTTGTTTATATATATATATATA
>CAIGQQ010040079.1:5887785-5906035 GCA_903798035.1 Danio albolineatus | reverse complement strand
TATAAAGCATATAATATCATAATTTGTCATATCTGAGTACTCACTAGATTTTTTATGAGCTAGGTTTTTGATAACTAGCTCATTTATCAAATTAGTTTAAACAGGATAATGGATGTAAGTAATTATTGTAATTTTTTGTTGTTGATTTCAACAAACTCAAGTCAGTTAACAGATTACCTTATGTTTCACAAACAGACATTAATAAAGGAACTGCAGAAAGTTACTGATCAAAAGTAGCTAAACCTTAAAAAAATGTTATATAAAATAAATAAATTTACATTTCAAAATAAACATATGTATTATATTTCAGTCTGTGTTTGTAATTCCACATAACTGGGATATTTTCCTACACAGAAAATTGTAAAATAATAAGAATAAGGGAGAAGCAAATAATTCTTAATATTTTTTAACAAGTATTCAATATGAATTGACTATAGTGTGAATATTAATGTCTGAAAAGTTAATATAATTATAAGAATTCAGATGATGCATTATCAGTTTTTACATTAAAGTCATTTATATACATATATTTTAAATATATCAGTTCAACAAAAGGTGTCACGGTGGTGCAGTGAGTAGCTCGATCATCTCACAGCAAGGTCGCTGGTTCGGGCCTCGGCTGGGTCAGTTGGCATTTCTGTGTGGAGCTTGCATGGTCTCCACGTGATCACGTGGGTTTCCTCCGGGTGCTCCAGTTTCCCCCACAAATCTAAAAAAGAAAATGAATGAATGAATGAATAAATGAGACTTTATTTTCTCTGTTCATAGGAGTGATTTTTATTATTTGTCATACAATCATACTGTAACAATATATATATAAATATTGCCACACATATCTAGAACAATAGTTAGTTGACAACATATAAAAAAAAACTCTATGTAAGAATCTAATAAGGATTAAGAATATGATGAATAATGAAATAATTGCCATTTTAATGCTGTTTTAGGGTTCATACGGTCATGGAAAACCTGGAAAAGTCATGGAATTTTGACATGGCAATTTCCAGGCCTGGAAAAGTTTTGGAAAAACAAAAAAACTCACAAAGATTTGGAAAAGTCATGGAAAACAGATATCTGTATACTTGAATATAGGTTACTTCTTTTCAGTCTTTGGCCAATCACATACTCTCGCAATATTAGTGTGGTGTAAACATTATCTAAATCAATTTTACGTAGATATAAATATAAATTAAAACTAAATAGATTGTTGTGTGTTTTACGATATGCTGTAATAAAGTTGAACATGCTTTTCTTTTACCACGCATATGTAGACATTGCATGAAACATTAGGTCATGAAAATTTACTTGAAAGTCTTGGAAAAATCATGGAAAAGTGATGGAATTTTAGAAGTAAAAATGTGTATGAACACGTGTATAAAATTACCCTTCAAACCAGCAGGTGTTTCCCATTTTTTTTCAGCAAGAAGTTGTATTCATTCATTTTACTTTGGCTTAGTCCCTGATTTATCCAATCGTATCTGAATGCACCCTTGATGATGCAAGCTGAGACTGCATCTCTCAGTGATGCAATGTCAGACACAATACACTCGATGCAGCTAGTGACGTCACTGTGAGAAGAAGGGTTAGGTGAGCACATTAAAAAGCATTGCATGCAGCTCAGATTTGAACTACAGCAGGTCTACATCCAGACCCTTCTCGATTTATCAGGGGTCACTACGGTGTAATAAACCACCAACAGCTTGTATTCATTTAAAACAAAATGAAATTAAACATGCTCATTCATGCATATGTTAAAATGTAAAAAGCAAAGCTCAGAACACCTGCTATACTTAAATACATGCCATATGCTGAATGATATTTCATATTCACCTTATTTAAAACATTAAAGCAGATACATATCTTGCATTTGACATCCTTTCCATCAATATGAAATCATTTAATTTGATGCAGTCTCCAACATGGACCGTTTCGTCTTTGACCCACATATCTCTGTGATTCTCATTGACTCAAGCATAGAAGGATTTATGAATAATTAATCCATTGTGTTCTGCTACTCATGTGTACTCAATTCTGCCCTTCTCTCTGCAGTGAATGCGCATGACGTGGCTTGGAGAGCGCTGCAGCCCCACAGACCACAAACACTGCAACACCTCCACACAGACGCTGGACGTTTACAGCAGACTGTGCAAAAGGGAAATCTTTATTCCGTGGCAGCCCTGCAGTCTTCTATAGGGATCTCCCCATCTCTTCTCCTCATGCCGGAGATGATAGAAGTTGTACCTCATTTTAACGGTCTCAACACTGGAGTTGCTTCGACTGGATGAAAGCTGTCACGCTTAAATATATCTACATTAAACAAACTATCTACTCGTAACTGGAAGTAATAGCTCAGAACATAACCTCTCATATTTCTTTTGGCAGACGTGGATGTTAGAAAATCCCTTCTGCAAGATGGAGATCGGAGAAATACTGCGTAACTTAGATTAGCATACGGCTGGATGTGAGAAAGATTTGTATTGTCGTTTGCTTAGAGGAAGTCTAACCTAATAAAATGTATATAATGAACCGCCGCCTTCTGTGAACAGGACTTTTAGTGTGTTTATCAGAGGTTATGGCGCAATAGGTTGCAATTAAATGGTGCGTCTCTGGTAAACCTCGATTTTGCACATTGTGTAGGGTCATATTTTAAAGCGGAGGAGGCTATTGGTTTTAGACGGATCTCTGGGTCTTCAAAATTGAATTTCAAGATCTTATGGATTTCATTTATGTTAGACAAATGTATCACAAGTAACTGGCTATTATTGACCCTTTTTTGGAAAAAATAATCATAATATGAGCGCTAGCATACTATAAAAAAAAGCTGAGCTTGGATTGAAAAGCCTTTTTGATATCCTTGCTCAACAGTTGTTCCCATGTTCAGAAAAAGTCACTACATTTCTAGTATCATATTGTCTAATCTTTGACTTATGCCATATTTATTCCATATTTATGAGTGAAGATGTCTTTAAATGTGAAATTTAAAGGGGAAAAATATATATCTTCTATCAGACGTCATGTTCCTTGCATTAAACCCTCACTGTAGGCTATCCCATGAGGGAATCTTCCTTTATATTCATTAACAACATTTAACTTTGTAACGAAAGAGAAGCAACTGTCTGGATTGCCTCTTTCACATTGCTTAAAACTAGCTTGTCTCAGTGCAAGGTACGCATTTCAAATCATAGTCTTTCTAATTAACATTTGTGAATCAGATTTTATGGCTAGCAGTGAGTGCTTACTCTTTCTGACTGAAATTTGATGATTTTTCTCGATAGTGATCGCCTGCTGGTTTATTCCAATACGGTCTATTGATTGCTCTGAAGGACACACATGGGCGGATGTGATTCTGCCTTTAAATCTTATGTCAGTAGCTATGGATATGACCTTCAAGTGTTTCTGTAAGCAACTAGAATGTGTTGATGAATCTCACTTTCTGTGCTGCCACAGAGTGATGTGGCTTTATCTGGTGGTTTGATTGCCGCAGCTTACTCAACATGAACGTTGGTCCCACAACACTAACTAGCATGTAAAACTCAGTCTAAAAAGGCGTAGAACTACACTTTATCCAATATTCATTTGCTTTACTTGTTAATTTATTACATGCCAACTGCTGCTATTAAATCTTTTTTATGATTAAAAAAAACAGAGGAAAGACAACACAGTATTATTATGGTATAATAATGAAAAACAACTCAAAAGGCTGTGTTGGTTCTGATAGTAAGTAAGCATATTAGTATATAAAACTTAAAACATTATTTTTTTTTAATAAGAACGTGTGTCTGTTGTGTTCAGAAAACTCTGAAATTCATTTTGACTACAGTAACTATTATTGTGTGAGACGTATCAAATAAAAAAAAGCTTGTTTTGATATTCTGGGCATCATTTTTTACATATTTAAACATCACGTGTTATTTGGATACTAAGTACTTATGATATTAATTCATAAAGGTAAAAACTATTATTGTAGCACTAATCCATCTGTTTTATTATTATGCAAGAAAGAACATTTACAAAGATACAATATAAAGAAAGAGACTAAACGGGTTACATAAATAAAATCCCAGCAAATTAAACAAGTTTAAATGATTTGCACCAAGAAAGTTTTACATGCAGTATAATTGTTAGAGTCTTTTAAGGAGTTCACATCCTCACTGAAGTTCACAGTTTAGTTCACAAAGTCCTTCCTGAAAATAAAAAAAAGTTTTGACATTTATGGATGTAAAACTTAGCCAAAATAAGCAATAAATTTACAATTAGAAGGATGTAAGTTTAGAGAGTAACCAAAGAAAACAATTTTGGGGAAAATATAAAAGTTTTGAAATAATTTTTTATTAATGAAATTGGAAATTGAAAAAATCAACAAAAAACTAGGCATGGGACGTTTTCAAGGTATACCGCAGTTTGGAAAAGTCAAGGTTTTCATACCGCCAAAATTTTCTGCTATACCGTTCCTAAGGTATGAGTAAGATTTTTTTATTTACATTTACATTTTGTTTGTTTTTTAGGTGTAAATTGTAAAGACATCAGTGTTTTTGAAACAAATGTAGACCTCAGAAGTCAATGATTCACTTGAATTATTTAGCCTGACATGTTTACAGCTTCAAAATACTTTACATTTTTCTCAAAATAAAATATAATGTGTTTAAAGGGGGGAAAAGGTTTTGTTTTTTAGCCAGACATTTAAAAAGAATATATTTTAGAGCGCGCCACGGTGGCGTAGTGAGTAGCACGTTTGCCTCACAGCAAGAAGGTCGCTGGTTCGAGCCCCGGCTGGGTCAGTTGGCATTTCTGTGTGGAGTTTGCATGTTCTCCCCGTGGTCACGTGGGTTTCCTCCGGGTGCTTCGGATTCCCCCACAAGTCCAAAAATATGTGGTACAGGTGAATTGGGTCGGCTAAATTGTCCGTAGTGTATGAGTGTGAAAGTGTTTGTATGGATGTTTCCCAGAGATGGGTTGTGGCTGGAAGGGCATCCGCTGCGTAAAAAATATGCTGGATAAGTTGGCGGTTGATTCTGCTGTGGCAACCCCGGATTAAAGGGACTAAGCCAACAAGAAAATGAATGAATGAATGAATATTTTAGAGCAGTAAACACAATACCGTCATACCGTGAAACTGATATTTTTATCCAAGGTTATCATACCGACAGAATCTTATACCGGCCCATGCCTACCCAAAATGCTTTACAGTAAGTAGGGGAGAGCAGGGCACAAAGTAATGTGGGGTAAAATGTAACATGGTTTAAAGGTATTTGCTCAGGGTTAACCATGGCATGCTTCCGAGGTTTTCACCACAGCGTCGGCAGATGTCTTCCTGCCAATTATTTAAAAAGTTCTGTGAAATTTGGAAACCATTTTTGCAAAATAAAAGCATTTTTGTTATACTGGATTTTTTTTTTTATTTAAAGAAAATCTGTGAAAGTATGTTAGTGAAATCTTATATCGTTGTGATTACAGTCTTCTAGGCTAAAAGATTAAACCATTTTGAAAGATGTAAAAAAACATACGTGACTGCTAGCCGGTTTTGAGGAAAACACGACACAGCGGGGTTAGTTGTAACAGGGTGTTACAAATCAGCCACACACTGTTGGACACCAATTAAACAAACTAAATAATTGTTGAATTTTGAGTGTAATGTTGGGGACTTTTTACATAAAGAATGTTTTTAATAGATTTTTTTCAAATAGAAAAAAATATCTTTATTGCTAATAATGCAACTAAATGCACTGTATAATAATGCAAACAAATCCACATGTGTTTATCCAATAGATAAATAAACATACTGTATACTGTACGATGTAGAATAATACTTTTAAAAAACTAGCCAAGTACTGAGGAAATATAGCTACTATTTAAAATTTTTGTGTGAAATCTGCCTTTTTAAGCATGAGTTAACTAACCCTTTGTCTGTTACATCTTGCCCCGCAGGTGGCGTAAATAGTAACATTTTTACTCCTGACACTTTTGGTAATACTTCACAAAATCCATAGGTCCGGCAATCATACTTTCAGTGCTCATTTGTAGGAGAGGCTTGTGTGTTGTTGGTAAAAAAATATATATATATATGGTTTGTATAACCCCATCACTTGGCCAAAACCAAAAAGTGTTACTTTGTGCCCCGCTCTCCCCTACACTCCCAAAATAAACGATTTAGTGTTTTATCATTTTGAGTACAAAAGCAGCATTTAAATATTGGGAAATATTGTTATTAAATTTAGCTAGTTTGGTATTTATTGGGTAGCAATTATGAATGATTTTGACTTAGACAGCTTTATTAAAAATATTTTTTCCCCGAAAAAGCAGAACTGTTCCCAAACTATGTAACAAAATATATTATTCCAAAAACCTATGCAAGCTGGTAAAGAGATTCGAGAACTATTAATAACTAAGCGAACTAAGAACTAATCTTTGTTTGACAAAGACTACAACTGACAACAGTTTGGTTAAAAAAAATAAAAATAAATTAATAGTAAAAATGGTTTGTGTTCAGCAGCTAATAGTAATGACCCAAGCATACTGGACCCAAGTGAGAAAAAAACATTTCAGGTTATGCTAGCAATACCGAAAGCACGAAATGATCTATGGTTTTATTCCATTATTCCATGCTAACGAACGTGAGGCTGTCCAAATTAATAGGACATTTGCAGACGACTCATCCCTAATACCGCAAGGTGTACCCAATACAAATGGCCTCCTGATGTTTTGCTTTTATATTTTACATTAGGCTATTATAAACATATAGTAATAAACATACCGTTTGGTTGAAAACAAAAATTTTTGTCACACCTCCGGCAAACTTATATGAGCGATAATATCATTAAATGTGGAGGGGGCCAACATTATCCAGGGTAAACGGGGGTCTCAGTCAAAAAAAAATAAAAAATCCGCTGGGACAGAGTAGCACTACTCCATCGACTTCCAGTCAAGTAGCAGACTGCGTCATCAGTCATCTGACCGGAAGTGATAATACACATCCCTGATTTCCTGAATAGTTGCGATGATTTGTTTTTGTTTTTTATGAGTTTACATTCATAACGTCAACTATATAATTTAACTGGTAAATACTGTATTGTCACTTTAGGGGGTACATTAGTTCATAATCATCGCAAACATGGCGGCAATCAACGAAACCTCTCTACGGAAAGTGTTGGTGAAGGTAAGTTAACTCTTGTGTTTGAGACAGTGCGAACAAAGTATCGGTTATGATATGAATTATGCTTTTCTTTGTACACAGTATTATAAATACAGGGATCTGACCGTGCGAGACATAACAAACGTGACGAACCTCTACAAAGACCTTAAACCTGTGATGGACAACTACGGTAAAACTTTAAATCTCTCTCAGAATCATTTACAAATGTCTTTTGTTTTTAAAGAAACGTTGGAGTAAAAGTGAAAATGTATTTTCAGTAAAGATAACGCGGACATAACAATTTAGCTTCCTCTGTGTTCAGTAATGTAACGTTAAGTTTATACTTTTGTTTTCATTTTCATTCATATTACGTTAGATAGGCTACTAAAAAATTTATAAAATCAAATGTATGGACACTTTGTGGATGTCACAAATGTGCATTGTCATTTTAAAAGTCAGCTGCATTTTTTATTATTATTTTTTAATGATGAGAGTTGATGTTTTTTTTTTTGTTTGTTTCTTAAAGTTATTTAGTTATCTTATTAACATTTTTACGTTGTTTTTGGTGGGTTGCCTTATAATGTATTATATGTACTTCTTCAAAAAAAATAAATTGACAATATTATTTGACAATATCTAGCCAGGACCCATCAAATATGTGTTGTAAACAGTGCATATAAGAAACAGGGGAAGAAAATGTGTTTGGTTTGTCAGTGTATTTTGTACATGTTGCTTATTTTTATTTTTTTTAAAGCAAAATTCTGTAAATTGTGTAACTATAAAATGACTATGAGCTTTATTTGCATATTTTATGCATCTAGTACTTTGCGCTTTAAAGTACACTTTTAAATTTCTATTCTGAAATCTAATTATCAAAGCAGTAAAATGTGCGTTTTACTCAAATTATATGTTAAATTAAAGTTAATTCCGCATTCTTTAATGTCATGAATGATGAATACTGCTCTGTCATTAGTTTAATTAGTGTCATAATAGGTTTGATATAGTGTGAGTCAAGGTTACTGAGGTTTGTTACTTTTCATACCTGGAACAGTCTTGAACTGTCATTTCCTGCACATGCTCTCAATTGGCTAATACTGCAAGTTTGGTGTTTTGGGGCTGTTGCATAAGAATAACTGAAAAGCTAGATGTTCAAAGAAACTGAAAGAAAAATGGTAAATGAAAACCCACCACCTTTCAAAAGCAGATGATCAAGTATTTCCTGGAGAAAATGATGTATTAAAGAGAAAAACTTCAAAGGATAAAATATATATTGCACTGCTTTGAAATGTTAATGACAGTACACCTTCTTAATGCTGGTTTGTAGAGATCTTGAAAAGTGCAGTCATACAAGATGCTGAAATGTCAGTGTTTTGTGGTGTGTGTTAATGGCTTGTATTGTATGATGCGTTGTAAACGGATCTTACAATTGTACAAATTATACTAATGCAATTTACTAATTTTCACTTACATTTATTTTATTTTATTTTATTTTAGAGAGAGATAAAGTGAAAAAACCACAAGCTGTGAAATGTGTTGTCTTGTCCATAGATTATTTCTGTTTGCTATCATTTCTATTTGTCCTGTAAATATGTTTCCTGTTCAATCATTTAACTTTATTTGTTTTAGTGTTTAATGATGGCTCCACCAAAGAGCTGCTGAGTCTGACAGGAACTGTTCCAGTAAACTACAGAGGTATGAAGAGCACTGATTTCATGTCATGTTTGACTTTCTGCAATCCTCAGACTCCTTTAAATGGACAGTTCACCCCAGAAAAATGAAAATATGTAATTTTCTCACTCTCAAGTGTGAATATATTTTTTTATGTGTTAAACACAAAAGAAGATATTTTGAAGAATGTTGCTAACTAGACCATAGCTACTGATTTCCACTGTAAAAGAAGAAGAAAAAAATAAATAGAAATAATTTAATAATAATATATATGAATACACATATATAATAACCAATTATTATCTTGTGTTCAACATTTTTTTAAAAATCTTCAGATTTGGAAACAAATTGAGGGTGTGAAAATGGTGATAGCGTTTTAGTTTTTCGATGAACTATCCATAAAATAACCAATGTTGGAACCTTTTCCAGTTTAATACTTGTTTGGTCCATAGGAAACATATACAACATTCCAGTGTGCCTGTGGCTTCTTGACACCTATCCCTACAACCCTCCCATCTGCTTTGTCAAACCCACAAGTACCATGATGATAAAAACAGGGAAACACGTTGATGCCAATGGAAAGGTTTACCTCCCATACCTGCACGAGTGGAAGCCTGTGAGTGTCTTTTTTTACTATTTCTCTGTCTGTTTAAATCAAAGACTATAGAATACACAAGACGTGTCACTCGTAGGGTTTTGAATGGGGAAAAGTGTAATTAAGAATATGGCGAATGAATCCCTGCCTGCTAGAACAGGAGCCAATCATCGATCACTATAGACTGCCGATTCTGCGGGAGAGAAGCTCAGACCATATGTGTGTTTACGACAGTTTTTGTGGTCAACAAACACACTGGAATCTCAGGGAATTCTTGCTTCACAGACATAAGAAATGTATCCACATAAAGCTTGAAATCTTTTAAATAAACCCACTACACTTAAAAACAACAGTTGTTTTATTCTGTAATCTGTATGAAACTAACATGATGTACAGTCCGTCCTGTTAAACACACATCACATGACAGCAACTACTCAAACGCCCCACAAACTTGTAAATAAAGAGTTAATGTTATTTCTGGAGGAGATTTGCCATCAAGACCGAGTTGGGAATTACTTCAGAAGAGCAGCGCAATGTGACGATCATTACTCAGAGGATGATAATGTGCATGCGCATTCGGTCAGGCAACCTGAAAATATGCAGATTTAGTTTGATTCGAATGTTTAGAAACAAAACTTATGAGACTGTTGTTGTTTAATTTTGGTGAATCCAAATATGTAATTTAATCGAAAGCTTGGCAAACAGTTTTGGAGAATTTGATGTTTCCCCATTTAGTTGCTGACAATTTTTATTTCAGTATGTTGTTGTACTTCCATCTAGACTGAATTTTGAGTGGGGGTGGGGCTTTTTGCTCATCATTTCCTCTAAGCTAGTGTTTCTCAACCACGTTCCTGGAGGACCACTAGCTCAGCACATTTCCGATGTCTCCTTAACCAAACACACCTGATTCAAATAATCAGATCATTAGCAGAGACTGAAAGACCTGTAATGGGTTTGACAGACAAAGGAGATATCCAAAACATGCAGTGTTGTGGTCCTCCAGGAACGTGGTTGAGAAACCCTGCTCTAAGCAAACCAATGGTAAGAGGAGGTGGTAAAGCAGATTTTGATTGAAGATTACTTGAAAAGTTTCAAGTAGATTCTCTTTCATTCATGTTCACCTAAAGAGTAACAATGTGCACTAACAACATTATCAACATTGAAAATTTTGATTTCCTACTTTAAAAGCTTCAGCATTTGGAGAAGGACTCACAGCTGAGTGTTTTTGGGGGTTTTTATTGCTTCGGTGTACACATGCACTTACCTGTGATTTGTTTGTTTTTGTCTTCTCTTCTGTAGCCCCAGTCAGATTTGTATGGACTGATCCAGGTGATGATTGTGGTGTTTGGAGAGGAACCACCAGTTTTCTCACGGCCCAGTGCACAGGCAACTTACCCAGCATTCCCGGCTGCAGGCCCACCTAACAGTGAGTGCACACAGTTTGTTGGAGTTCACGGTATTTTTTCACAATTTTTTGTATCTTACAATGTAAGAACCCTCTACTAGATGAGGGATGAAGCTATAATTTCTTTGAAAATAGACATGGTTAGGTCATATAAACACGGTTAAATTGGTCATACAAGACTCACTTCTTATTTATTGAGGGAGGAAGTGAAACCAATTTGTGATTTATGCCAGAATCTTCTAAGTGTTAAACATATTTTAGCAGAATGTTTATTTTAGAATGACACCAGAAAACATCTTTTTTTAAGGCATTTCTGCTAGAATTATATTATTGTTTTTAGCATAAAAGTTGAAATGATATATATAATCGTTAACACTATTGGTATTGTATTTATTCTTTGTTTATCTATGTGTATTTTGTATTTATTATGCTGACATTTTTTTAAAGACTGAAAGTTCAAATTATTGTATATGTTTTATTAAAATAATACTTTTTGAATGATGTTTTTTTCATGAATATAGAATATGACGTATGAATGTGACTTGGCATAAAATTAATCAATCAGTTCACACATGGTACCAATGGGTCAATCAATAAACACATAAACTACTTTAAGTTTTATGTAATCTTTAATAATATATAACTAATATTTTTTTCAGCATCTTACATGCCAGCTCCCACTGGCTCGCCTTATAGTCAAGGTCATTCTACCAATCCAGGGTAAGTGCTTTCAGTGTGTCATACATTTTTATATGGTCAACCAATTCTTACATACACGTTCAAAAGCATATTTTTTTAAAGACTTGACTATTTTGATACAGCAAGGCTAAATTAAATCCATTATTAACTTAAAATTGTACCCTTTTTATTGTATTGTATACATGTGATTTAGTCCTCTTTTGTATGTGATTCTAAATCCAGTACACACAGTGGGGGAAAAGTATTTAACACGTCACCATTTTTTTCAGAAAACGTATTTCTAAAGGTGCTGTTGACTGTTGTAACAACCAAAGAAATCCATATATGAAAAGAAAACAATATTAATTAATTTAAAAATGAAGTTATGTTTAATAAAATGAAATGACACAGGAAAAAAGTATTAAACACATGAAGAAAGGAGGTTAAGAAAGGCAGTGAAGCCCCGACAGCAGCTGAAATCTCTCAGTAGTTGTTCAGCAACCCTCTGCCCTTCGTCATTGTAAATTCTCATCATTCTCGTCATTGTAAAGCTGCTTCAGTTTAACATCTACATTATCAGGATGAAGAAGATGAAACCAGAATGAACATTTCAGCAAGACAATGATCGAAAACACAGCCAAGGAAACTCTCAAATGCTTTCCGAGAAAGAAAATCAAACTGAAGAATGGCCCAGCCAATCACCTGACTGTAATCCAATAGAAAATACAAAATAAAGATCAGATTTGATAGACGAGACCCAAAGAACTGACAAGATTTTTACACTCTGTTGAAGTCTGTGAAAAAAATCACACCTGAGCAATGCATTCGACTTTATTCACCATATGAGAATCATCTTTAGGCTGCCATCACCAAAAAAGTCTTTTATATAAAGTATTAAATACATTTCAGTAGTTTAGTACTTTCCCCTTGTTATCACATTGTTATTACAATTTTTTTTTGTTCTGTTTTGTTTTATTCACATGTTTGTATTGTTTGGGTTTTTACCAAAATCTTGTTCAATCCCATGTCAAGAAGTCCTTTAGAAATATTATTCCCAGGAAAAATACTTTTATTTATTTTTTATACTCAAATACTTTTTTGTTCCCAGACTCTATCTGATTTCTGATTGTCTGTAAATAAGCACCGTTATCCGATTATCTGCTTATTTCAAAATATTTTATTATTGTTATCCATTATAACAGAATTTTATTTCATATATGTGCTCATTTAAATGACATTTTTCTCTGTCTGCAAGATGTCAAACAGTTGTGAAATATCAAGAAAGCATTTTGCATTGAAGAGACTATTTTAAAATAATAGCATTAATCTAATGTAATTAATCTAAATGCTCAGAATTGAAAGCAACATAAGTTTGTGTACACACAATGCAGTGTGGCATAGATATAATAGAATAGTTTATCAACCTAGCAAAATAATATATGGTATAAAATAACCATTCAAATATTTACAGAAGATAAGAGGAGAAAAAGAATGATTGTCTTTTGATCACTGAATGCACACAAACATTAACCAGAATATAACCTGGTTACATTCTGCTTAAAATCAACTTTTAGTGGTGCTTATGTTAGTGTAATTTAAATGAGATTTACTGTCATTAAGATTTTATTTCTTCGAGGAATTATTATGTACACCCTTGTGTTGTTTTGTAGATACTTGTATGAACAGGGACATGTAAACAACAGCTGTGATTAAATGCTTAAAAAAGTTTTAACTATGCTTAGAGCACTAAAAGGTTATATTATTAATGTCAATAACAAAATTAACAAACAAAATTGTGTTTTTTCAAATGATCAAATGTGTGCATAACTATGTGATTTCTCCAATATGTAATTAAGTTGTACTAGACGTTTTGTCTTCTGTTGGTCAGAGTTTTTCAGGGCTACCCTTATCCTGCAACAGGCTCTGGATACCCCACTAACTCAGGGTCCTCTATGTATACCCCGATGTCTTCTGTCCCTACAGTGGGTGAGTAAAATGTTCCTCCAGTAGATGTACTACTGAAATATAAATTATCAATAATCAATCAAGCATATCTAATCGTACGTTAGTCTCAAAAATAACTACAATTATTTTCAAAGCTTTAATTTAGGAAGAATGCATTAAATTAAAGGGCACCGATTTTACCACTTTTACAAGATGTAAGATAAGCCTTTGGTATCTCCAGAATGTGTAAAGTTTCAGCTCAAAATACCCATCCGATTATTTATTATAGCCTCCAGAATTAGCCCATTTTAGTGTCTGAGTATACTGTGGACGTTTTTGTAGTGGCTTTAAATGCAAATGAGCTGCTTCCTCCTGCCCACTGTTCCCACCTGCGTGTCTGCTTCTCGTCATGCGTTACATCAGATAAACGCAGTCAGCAACAGAGACAGACTCAGATGAAGCTGAAATACTCCTCAATAATCAAAAATATCAAGTAAGTTTATTCCATGTATTTATGGTGGAGTCTATTCAAGCCTTTCTGAAATGATGAGTCTCACACGAATACCAAAAAACACAAACACATATTAGCATTTACTAACACCATGTGGCCGTGTTGATTAAAGCTGTTGAGGATTAAATAGCAATTTGACTGTCTTTATGACAAACATAGTCTGTTTTTACCCTTATTAAACTTATAAAAATCACAGAGAGCTGTAACAAATACTTTAATCCCAGTTTACATGTTTACATGAGTTTACATGTTTACATTTTATCCCAGTACATGTTATTAAACATGTCAATCAATCCGGAGGGCAGGGAAACTCCTACGTCATGTTGTGGTGTGCCTCAAAATCACTTGGATTTAGGTGCAGTATGTAAGTTTGACACCCAGTGGTTGAACTAGGCATTGCACTCCTGGATCAAAACAAACGCAAGCGCAGGTTGCCAGATTAAGGAGAGGAACGAGTGATTTTAACCATGTTCTGAAAAAAGCATTGGTACCCGATAGACGGAATATTCTTCGTATTAAAAGGAGTTTTTGTCCTAACCAACACCTCGAATTGATGTATTAGAAATGGCTTCTATTTCTCACAGCTGAACAACTGAAAACTGACAATGATCACCTTAGGTAAACCTCATGTGCTTAATTCAGTGTTAAATGCTAACAATGTGAGTTTGAATGCCATTTTACATGACATTTATTGCCAAATACTGAAAGCAGCAGCAGATATTTCACCTCAGATCTTGAAATTGAACTTTAGGACTAAACAAGTGATTCAGCATCTACATGATACTGTTAAAGAGGGTTAATATGTATTAAATAGATTATAAACCTTACCATTTCGTGGGCGAGTGCATGTTCTGTGCGTCTGAAAGGCTGTATTTAAATACCTGTCGTGTTTCGTCTGGAGCAAAGAGCCAAATTGCTCATCACTGCGTATCTCGTCACGTAGCTTGTTGTTAGGACACGTGGTGTAACCTGCTCACCTAATGTTTACGTTCATAATATTTATATTATTTGCTAATTAATAACCTCATGGGGCGCCATGGTGGTGTAGTGAGTAGCACGTTCGCCTCACAGCAAGAAGGTCGCTGGTTCGAGCTTCGGCTGGGTCAGTTGGCATTTCTGTGTGGAGTTTGCATGTCCTCCCCGTGGTTGCGTGGGTGTCCTCCGGGTGCTCCGGTTTCCCCCACAAGTCCAAAGACATGTGGTACAGGTGAATTGGGTAGGCTAAATTGTTCGTAGTGTATGAGTGTGAATGAATGTTTATAGATGTTTCCCAGAGATGGGTTGCAGCTGGAAGGGCATCCGCTGCGTAAAACAAATGCTGGATAAGTTGGTGGTTCATTCCGCTGTGGCGACCCCAGATTAATAAAGTGACTAAGCCAAAAAGAAAATGAATGAATGAATAAAAACCTCATGTGGTACTGAAACAGTCTCATTTCAAAGTCTGCTACTGTCCAACGGAGGTCGCATTTTGGTCATGGATGCATGCTTTCAGAGCCTTTCTGAATGAATGAACGGCTTACGCTGTTTTCCACCAAGGCAACCCGGAGTGCTGAAATATGATTGGCTGAACTGGCACTGGGCAGGTTAAACAAACATAAACAAAGAGACCGCTCCAACACAGAAAACACATTTTCAAAGCAGAATATCTGACTTCGGCATTGTTTTTCAGATAAACAAGAATGTTCGCTTGGCATGTTTCTTAAATATCTGCAAACATATTATGGTATTTCTATGCTTTAGAAGAGCCAAAAACCCACATCCAGCACCTTTAACATCAGGAAATAATAAAAAAAAGACTTGTTGGGTTTTTATCACTTAAATACGACCGTGGACACACTATACACACACACAGTTCTGTCCTAACAGCTTACAAAATATGATTTTCATCATAGGTGCCTTTTCAAATATGACTGTAAAGACATCTATAATGTTTATTTTTTTTTAAAGCCAATAATATAGTGTTATAATATTTTAAAGATAATAATATAAATGAATACCAAAAGAAAAAATATTACTTTCACAAAAAAATTAAAAAGTACTATAATTTATGAATGAAATATTAAGAAATGCTTGATTTCTTTAGCATCATGAATGAAGGCCTGAGTAATGGCAGATAATATATCTTTGTGTTTACTGTATTTTTGAATGAATAAATACAGCCTTAATGAGCATAAGATACAGGTCCATTACCAGCCTAATGAAAGAATGTGGGAGTGTTCTTTTTTCATATTGATTTTCTTTGCACTCAATTTGTTAATTATGGGGTTTAAATACAGCATTTTAGTGACATTTTTATGCACTAGTTTGAGCTGGATTAGCTTGCCTGCTGGTATCATAATGGGCACACTTTTTACTGCACCATAAATGTTACTACAGTGTTGTCAATTGGCTTAATATACATTACTACTGAAGCATTTATTTACAAATGTGAATTTAAACTGTAAGTTTTATTATAATATTTATTAATATATTTATATGTTAATGTTAGTTAATATGAATATGTTTAAAATACGTTTTATAAACGTTATGAGATCATATTAACTTTAGCATTTTGAATAAAGGAATATAATATGTTTAGGGTAAATATTTGTGTACAGAATCTGTTAAAAAATATAAATGTGAAACTTTTATACTCTTAAAAAATAAAACAGTAATGATAAAGTGCTTCAGTATGTTTTTCTGCCTCTCTTGAAAATAAGAGTATTGCTACATGTCAGCAGGATACATGCATTATGTATATTACATATGATCATATTATATCATTCTCTCAAGTTGCAGCATTTTGACTGTAGCACATCTAGTTCTGCTCGAACCATTTTTTTTGGGTTCAAGAAATCATCTCAGCTTGCGGTATATGTCATCCTCACCTATTATTATTATCATACAAGCTTTGCTGTGTCTGGATGCGCTTAAATCTGTGGTAAAAGACATGTTCCTGTCACATATCACACATGCATATTTGCATGAACCTGCTTTCTGGCCGTTTATTGATTTACATGCTGGGCAAAATTGATGTTCGGGACAAAAAAAAAGTCTATCTGTGACAATTGGTTTATGCTTAAGCCGTTTATGACTTTACTCTGATACAGGAAAAACACATTGACATTTTGGGCTTTGTTAATGGGGTTAAAACGTGCATGTAAACACACTTATTATTGCAATTTCAGGACCCTCCCGTGATGGCACCATCGGGGAGGACACAATCCGTGCCTCTTTGGTGTCTGCTGTGAGTGACAAGCTGCGACGACGAATGAAAGAAGAGATGGACGGAGCACAGGCAGAGCTGGACGCCCTGAAGAGGACAGAGGAGGACCTGAAGAGAGGCCATCAGAAGCTGGAAGACATGGTGGCCAAACTAGATGGGGAGATGGTACTGGAGATTACTGAAAATATTCATTTGTGATTGTAGGGGTGTTAGTTAGTTAGTGTAAAACATTTCTACATTTAACATAACAAAATTATCAGCCTTTCTGTAAGTTTTTTTCTTTTTCAAATATTTCCCTAATGATATTTAACAAGGATTTTTTTGCATTATTTCTGATAATATTTTTTCTTCTAAAGTAAGTCTTATTTGTATTATTTTGGCTAGAATAATAAAATAATAATAAAAGCAGTTTTACGTTTTTTAAAACCATTTTAAGGTCAGTATTATTAGCTTATACTGTGATTTGCCTATTTACTCCAACTTGCCTAATTAAGCCTTTTAATTGCACTTTAAGCTGAATGCTAGTATCTTGAAAATATGTAGTAAAATATTATGTACTGTCTCATGGCAAATATAAAAGAGTTATTATAAGTTATTATGAATAAGTTATTAAAAATATTATGTTTCCATTAAACAGAAATTATGGCAAAATATACAGGGTGGTAATAATTCAGTAGTGCTAATAATAACTTTTAACCAGAGTGATTTTTTTTTCCAATCTCATTAATATTTAGTTAGAAAATTACATAAATCTGCTTTTATTCAATTTTCATTCATAGACAGTTCTTTAACGCTTTGCTAGCAAGCAGAATACACTAACTAGACTTAAATTGTGGTCGTTCAGATGGGAAAAATGGTAACATTTCGCTACAATGCGGCCGCTGTTGTTAGAACCATGCTGTTAGCAATTAGTTATTTTTTCATAAATATCTGAATGCGTTCATATATTTGTCCACGCTATTTTGAACTATGCTGTATGCTGTATGCTGTATAATAGGTGTTGTGATCAGGGTTGTCAAAAACCTGGTTGCTATGTAGTTCAAAATTACTTAGAATATAGTATATAGTATAAATGAAGTATAATATAGTTAAATACTTAAAAAATAAATAAATAA
>CAIGQQ010040079.1:5849612-5870563 GCA_903798035.1 Danio albolineatus | reverse complement strand
ACAGAATTATGGGATCAGAAAAATATCAACCTGAAAACAATTTTTATACTTCAAATGAGGAAAATAAACATGTGTTATGGTTGTGACGAAAAAAGTCTGCGAGTTTACAGTATACAACATACTTTGTAGAAATTCCGTGGATTAAACTGCACAATCTAAAGGAAATTTTTTCATTAATGAAGAAAAAGCTTTGTTATGGATGTGAAACTTTTCTGTTATGGATGTGACAGATGTGAAATTTCCACTTGTGAGATTTTGGTAAATCAAATATAATTGTTTGAAAACATTGGCAGAGACATTTTTGAGTATTTGTACAGCACTGCAAAACACAAGGATACACACACACACACACACACACACACACACACACACAAAAAAAGGTTGACATTTGCATGGAATTGCTCCACATAATTTACTCACTCTTTATTCATTCCAAACCTTTATTAATTTATTTGTTCTGTTGGACACAAAAGAAGATATTTTGGGGGGGGAAATGCTGCAAATTTGGAATCACTGAATTCTTCAGTATTTTGTTTTTCTTACTATGGAAGTCAATGGTTGCAGGTTTACAGAAAAAGGACACAAAAGGTTTGGAAGTCATAAAGGGAGAATAAACAGTGACTTATCTCTTTATGCAACATCAAAACTTTTGTACCCAAGTTTATTATTGGATGCTCATTCCTGTAAAACTGCTTTGTATGAAGAGCTTAAGAAATCAACTTCAAAACTACTCCTTTGCAGTTAAACAAAATCAGTTGTGGCTGTCACAATTAAGGCAAAAGTTGAATCACCGTACAGCATACCGCTTGCATGTTTTAATTGATTGACCAGTTTGTCTTTTCTTTACATTTAAGAAATTAAAAAACAGTTTTTATGATAATTGCTTTGAATTGACTATTTCTTTTTATTTATTTACTTATATACTTTAACATATATTGAAAATGTTCTAATGATAAACAAAAAGCGTATAACTAATACATAGAGGTTCTTTTCATCTAGTAGAGACTTTCATACTACCATAAATGCCATGAACCGACATGTTTTGTCAGTGTGACCAGAATATGATGAAATGGCTCAAGCCTCTATTACTAGCTGTAAATTGACTTTTTGTTTTTAGAAATGGAGGCTGTGGATGAGATGGAAATGGTGTGGTAACTTTAGTATACTGTAAATGAAATGTTGGCAGTTATATCTCTGCAAATTTCACATTGAAGCTAAGCATTACTGCACTCAGTTAATACCTGGATGGAAGACCGCACGGGAAAGCTAGTTTGCTGCCGTATGTGGTGTTAGTGAGACCAGCAGGGGGTGCTCAACCTGTGGTCTGGGTGGGTCCTAACGCCCCACTGTATGGATGGGGAGTCTACTGCTCAGTGAGTGCTGTCTTTTTTAGATGAAACATTAAACTGAATTTTTGTGGTTGTGAAATATCCAAGGAGTAGGGGTTTAACCCTGGCATCCTGGTCAGATTTGCCCACTGCCCTCTGTTCATCAAGGCCTCCTAACCATCCCTACACTCTAAAAAAAGTTCTTCAGTAGTTCTTTCAGTATTTGAGGTGCTATTTAGCACTTTTACTGTGTAAAGAACTTTTAAAGCACCATGAAGGTTCTTCAGTGGTTCTTTAAGGTGGTCAGGGTGCTATATAGCACTTTTACTGTGTAAAGAACCTTTAAAGCAACAAAAAGGTTTTTCAGTCGTTCTTTGGGGGGTTTAAAGTGCTATACTGCACCACTACTACTGGTAAGCACTTGTTCTTATAGCTAATTCTCATAACTCTTATGCCGGTTTTATTTACGGAAGGGTAAAGTAACATTATGAGCACCTTAAAATATATTTGCTATATAGCACCATTTGACAAAAGTACTATATAGCACCTATTTTTTTAAGGTGCTGTATAGCACCAAAAAAGGTTCCCCCCTCGTTACGACCAAAGAACCAGTTTTGGTGCTATTTAGCACCTTTTTTTTTTAGAGTGTATATCACAATTTGCTTCATCAGTCTGTCTCCTCTCCACCAATCAGTTGGTGTGTGTGGTGTGCGGTCTGGCACAACATGGCTGCTTTCGCTTCATCCAGGTGCTGCACACTGGTGGTGGATGAGGAAATTCTCCCCAAAAATGTGTAAAGGCACTATGAGTGTCAAAAAAGCGCTATATAAATGTAAGGAATTATTGTATAATTGATATTTGAATGATATGGTTTGCACTGTGACCACAACACCAACTCAGGTGTGCATTATTTTCTTATAATTTAATGGAGTGTTGTCAGTTATTCTTTAATTTATTGACATTAATGATCATTTATAACAATAGACAATCAAGAACAATGATAATTTTGTCATAAAACTGCAGCTTTACCCTGTAATGAGCTCCCTTTTATGTATTTTTGAACAATATTAAAGAGTTTGTTGGTAGGAGTAACTAGTGATTTAATTACCAAATACATGCAACTCTAATCTGTTACAGTTACTGAGAAAACAGTTGATCGTGCTACATGTAGTTGATCCATATTAATTATTTTCGGTGCCTGTCTCTGATGCGCACAATTTTTCCTGCCATTTAAAAGCCGTTAAAGCGATGCTATCCTGATGCTTTTGATTGGTTTTCTTGTTGGAATTCGCAGTACATCATGTCTGTCAATTTAATCAATCCACAGTACAACCTGCCTGATTAACTGCTTCTAAAGCTCTGTTAAATCTGAGTAGTTTCTGTCTTACACTGAAAAAAGCATGGTTACACACAATTGATTTGTGTTGGGACAGAGTGGGGAAATCAAACTAACTTCATTTTTTTTTTTTTTTTTACAAATTTAAGTGGATTGAACATAAAACAATTAAGTTGTCTACTCAAAAAAAAAAACTCAAGAATTGTGGTGTTTCAGCTCATTTTAAATAGTTTGAACAAACAGCATACGTTATTTTTTTGAGGGGACTGTAGCTATGCAAATATTGTATTGCAAAAACCGTATCAGTTATGATTACATCTCTGTTTATCCTCAGAATGAACTCAAGTACAAAAAGAGGAGGTTAAGTTGTATTTTGTGGTGGCTGCGCTTTAAAATTAAATGATTATAATTTTAATTCAAGTGATGAGTGATTTTGAAAGTAAGTCTGGCAGTAATCAGTGTTGAGTACTAAGCCTGCATGTGTGCTTTAAATATCTGCAAATTATTCAAAGTTCTCTCTCACTCACTTTCTTTCAGTTTATTACCTTCTTTTTTCAGGGGTTGTCACAGAAGAAAGAATTGGAAATTTGATTCAAAGTTTTGAAACATTTATTACAAATGTAAAAAGTTATCAAACAATAATCAAATGTAATCAGTCACAGCATTATTGAACTGAAATAGTTACTTTTTTCAACTTTCTTTGTTGTCCACAAAGAGGATATTTATCTTCAGCTTCACCACATAATATTCACATCACATATATAATCATTTATTGTAAATCTCTGTTCATTGCTAATGCAACCTGTATATAATGTTCATAATACATCCATCTGTAAATATCACCATAGTTTTTCTATTACTGCACTTTATAATTTATACCTGTATTCTGCACTTGCTGCTAATGCACTCCTGGTTAAACCTAAACTTCATTTCGTTGCCTTGTACTTGTACATGTGTAATGACAATAAAGTTAATTCTAATCTAATCTAATCTAATCAAATAATGATAATAATAATAAAAAAAAAACAAGTAACACACATACATTCAATACCATCACATTAAATATGCAATCAACCTTATTCATATAGTTTAAACCCAGTATTTAAAATTATGGCAGTTTTTCATTATTACATGTTTTTCTTTACTTGAGGTTGTCTAAAAAAGTCTTTTTAATGACAAAAGCTGATTTTTTGGTATTTAAGGGATGAGAACAATCTTAAATAATGACGTACTTTCAACAATTACAACATTTTAAATAAGGAAATCAGCAAAATGACATTTTCAAAGTAGGCTAACCTTTCCAACACAAGTCATTCATATAAGTTTTTTTTTTATTCTGATTGATTGTAATTGGTTTCACATAAAAGGCAACACAGAGTCATTTAAGATAATTAAAAAAGAATTTAAAAATACCAAATCAGTTCATTAAATGATCCACAGAAGTATTGTCCCTCAATCTAAAATATATTTCTGACCTTAATTCCTCACACAGTATAACTGGGTGTTAATTATGGACATTGCTCTGCCATTATGCTTCACAAAAGTGGCTTTATTTTAGCTTTCACAAAACAAGGAACTATACCACATATTTACAGTATCTATAAATACCGACAATAAATGTGACATTTGCGGTAGCATAAATTCAAAGAGAATGTAGGTACAATATATGTCAACAGTAAAACATCTGTTATTTTTCCTAAACAACTAACCACAGAGCTAATATCAATGTTTAAACATGTTTTACATTTCAAATGAGACTAATAGACATATTCATTATGGATGCAACCAAAAATGTACATGCGAGTTCACGGTATGACCGTATTTAGTACAACGCAGGAAAAAGCTTCCTTGTGACATCTGTCAGTGTGTGACCGATATTAAATTACTACTTGTGTGACTTTGGTAAATCAAATAGAATAGTTTGAAAATGTTGACAGACACATTTGTGTATGTTTTTAACAAAAGTTGAACTGATTAAACTAAATTGGTCATAGTGTATGTGAATGTGTGTGTACTGTATGGATGTTTCCCAGTAGGCTACTTGGTTGCAACTGGAAGGGCATCTGCTGTGTAAAACAAATGTTTGATAAGTTGGTGGTTCATTTCGCTGTGGCGACCCCTGCTGAATAAAGGGACTTAAGCAGAAAGAAAACTAATGAATTTTGTCCATGGCAAGGTTTGTTTTAGCCTACTTTACTTCTGTTCAGTGTCTGTAATGCGAGTTAGAAATTCTGAAAAAAAATATTAGCAACAGGCACATAATATTTCAAAATGTCATTTCCCCCTCATAACGTGATATTTCTTTATTGCTGTGTGGCTAAATGTAGTAGAAATCTAATAACAGCATCTTAGCTGGTATTACTGCTGTGCTCTAATGGACAGAAGCAATAGCGTCAGTGCAGTGTGTCCAGTTTCAGAGGCGTCCTGAAGAGGGCATTGCAGCAGTGTCACAAACTCAACCGCACACAGTCTGCTTTGGTCTTGCAGAGAAGATCAAAACCGGCTACATTTGTCCAGAAACACAGAACATAAAATCCATTTCAGTTACTCAATCAGAGCGATTTTCTTCCAAGAGAACATTTCTATGTTTTTATTATATTTCCCTACAGAATTTCGCTGATTTGGCTCTCATACATTACACAGACTAAACAGCTCCTAGAGACAGTCGCCTTAGCTGAGCTAAAGGTTAATCATCAAAATGGAAGGTGAATGAAGCTAAAGAAATAGAGCAGAACGGGAAAAGAATAGCTTTGCTTTCTATTCCTATTCAATCATGATATATAATTTTCAAAATATGCAAGATGCAAAAAATTGCATTGTATTTAGCCAGAGCAGATTTATCATTAATGTTTCATAGTGTCAAGTCACTTCCGTGTGAATATATCCAGAGGTTAGATTAGCTAACACTTAGGCTAAATTTATGTCAACACTTTATAGAAAAACATTAGCTTAATATTCTTCCTAATATCCCTCTCATTTTGCCTGAGTGCGTGAATGTGAAATGCAAAGAGCAGAGGTCAATACTTCCATACAAATAAGAGACAATCATGTTCCTCGAAATGGGCTTTTATTTACATTATTGAACCAGATGACTTCTACAAGCAACTGCAAATTATGCTGAAGGACAGCCATCTGTTCTTAAGAGGTGAATTGTAATGCAGCATGTCGCTTTAAAGTCGCCATAAAATCAAAACGTACTCTTCTTCTTTTTATAGGTACACAGTAGTTCTTCTTATAAACGATGTATCTGTGCAGTTCATTATGTAATAAAAATGCATTTGCCCTCATAAACTTTAATCAAACACTATAACCTTCCCTTTCCTGTGAAACACCTTTCTTCACTTTCTGGTCACATGGAATTCCTTTAGGGCAGGCATATTAGTTAGTGTCATGTTTCTATTTTTAATTCATCCATTCGTCAGTCATTCTTCATTTTTTTTAGTAACAGCCATCTTTAAATAATCCAATCCTACATTTTTTTTTATTTCATGATTGTGACAAGTTGGATGACCCTGACAAGAACAATATTAACTTCTGTTTCATGGCGACTTTTTTGGCATTATTCACCCAAAACTGAAAATTCTGTCATCATTTACTCATCCTGCTGAAATCAAGAGAGCCCAGGTACTGTAAACGTCCAGTTTTCTATAATTGGCCAATTTAGGTAAACCTGTGTGAAGTTTGGTTTGCTGTTCTTAGCTGACAGGAATGGCACCAGTGTGGTCTTCTGCTGCTGTAGCTCACCTGCTTCAAGGTTGTACATACAACCCCCTGAAGAGGGGCTTCTGAAATACAGAGAGGGGGCAATCACATAAATTCATATCCAACTCCTAGATAGTAAAATGAGAATATTCCTTTAATTTTGACATGCTATATACAGATGTCTTACTGCTACAGCAAAAAAATGTACTAGTAATCAACATACAGATGACAGAGCTCCTAACAATCTTAATTCATTCATTCATTTATTTTCTTTTTGGCTTAGTCCCTTTTATTAATCAGGAGTCGCCACAGCAGAATGAACCGCCAACCTATCCAGCACATTTTTTATGCAGCAGATGTCCTTCCAGCTGCAACCCATCACTTGGAAACATCCATACGCTCTTGCATTCACACACATACACTACAGACAATTTAGTTTAACCAATCTGCCTATAGCGCATGTCTTTGGACTGTGGGGGAAACCAGAGCACCCGATGGAAACCCACACGCCACCACACCAACTACAATCTTAATATAATTATACAATTAAATAAATAAAACCACCTAAATTTACATATTAGAAAACTCTAATGTGTTTATAAATGAATTGTAAATCACCATATACACACTTTCAGAACAATTACTGCTAATGCAGATGCACATTACCATAACAACCACATCAAAAGCTATTTATACTTCTGCCCCTGTAACACTTTAGAGTAAAGGTTCATTAGTTAATGTTTGTTGATGTATTTACTAACAATAACTAATTATGAATAATCTTGTGAAGCATTTATTAATCATAGTTCAACATTAACTAATGCGCTATTAAGTGAAGTTTTCTAAACTAATTTCGAGATGATCACATGCTTATGATTGCTCCCAGCTGGTCCCGCATTATTCTATTCATGATTTACCAATCAGACGATTCCTAAACCACTATAATTAACCTAAGTTCCATATCACAGCCATCTTCGTTTTGAAGAATCCCCCCCTTCCACCCCTACTCCTCCTCCTTTCCTAGATGGGTGGCATGGTGGCCCAGTGGTTAGCACTGTTGCCTCACAGCAAGAACATCACTGGTTCTAGTCCTTACCAAGCCAGTTGACGTTTCTGTGTGGAGTTTACACGTTCTCCCCATGCTCACGTGGGTTTCCCCCGGGTTCCCCAGTTTCCTCCCACCATCCAAAAACATGCAACTTAAGTTAATTGACTAATCCAAATCAGCACCATAGGCATGCTCCTAGTAAGTAGTTATCTTTTCATAGCGACCACTATCTGTTCATTAGCTACCTGAACTCAAACTCCCCTCTCGCCTTGCGGACGAGGGGGAGCCCTGGCCTTAAAGGTTCCTTTGAGCTCAGGGCTCTCTCCCGGGACAGCATGCCAAACAAGCTTTATAATCGATCATCAGCTAAGTGTGAACTCTTGAAAATCCAAAATTGGGCTTGTTAATGCACCATGTGTTAATGAACTAACACGAACAAACTATTAATAATACATTTGTTACAGTAACTATTAACTTTGTTGATGTTAGTTAATGTTATTAAAGCTAAATAACTTTAGTTCATCTTATTTTACAGTTATCATCTTTATTTTAAAATGTTACCCATGACACTGCAAGTTCATTTAATGAAATGACAACTGTGGTCTATCAGCAGACATTTTTAAACATGAGCAAACTATTTGATCAAAAATTTAACCTCAGAAGAGCTGCCTGTTTATTTTGATGAGTGAAACCTAGTTGGAATGAGGGGAAAAACATTAATACTAAGCGGTGATCAGTTGGGCCATTCTCTGTAAATCCTAGTGATGGCTGTGCACAAAAATTGTGTCTGAAATTCTCAGACTAGCCGGTATGGCACCAAACAACTGAGCTAGATTTTCTTGTCAACATGTCTAAATGCTTTGCATTACTGTCATATGACTGGCTGATTGGAAATTTGACCAGCAGCTAAGGATGTGTGCCAGGTGGATGTATTGGCCTTTCCCAAACTGCATACTCATTATGTAAAATAAGAAAAAAATAGTAAGTGAGCAGTACATCTGAATTGGAAAAACAGTAGGTAAGAAGTACCCAGATGACCTTCTACTTCTAATGAGATTCTGAAATGTGCATTCAGTTAATGCTACCATCCCATGAGGCAATGGGAGAGAATTCTATTCCATTAATACACTCTTAGAATGTACTTTATGATGCACATGAAATACAGTAAAATATATCGCATGTAATGTAATTTCAGGGCAGCACTGTGGCGCAGTAGGTAGCACTGTCACCTCAAATGAAAAAGGTTGCTGGTTCGAGCTTTGGCTGGGTCAGTTGGCATTTTTGTGTGGAGTTTGCATGTTCTCCCTGTGTTCATGAGGGTTTCCAACGGGTGCATCGGTTTTCCCCACAAGTCCAAAGACATGTGCTTTAGGTGAATTGGGTAAACTAAATTAATCCATAGTGTGTATGTCCTGGACCTCCAGATTGGGGGTTGAGCGTTGGCTAATGAGTAGGGCCAGACGGAATCTGTGGACATTTTTTGCTATTTCTGCGGAGTATTTTGTTAAAAATCTGCGGATTTATGCGGAATGATTTTGGGAATATCATAACTACAACCTTAATATATGAAATAAAAAGTAAAACATTTGTATCTTGTATTTAATGTTTACAATGCGAATCCAATTAGATCTACTTTATTTGATGAACAATGCAAGTCTCTTTTATAAAATCTCTATTAAAAGACAGAAAATAGTACTTTACCAACTGGATTGTAAATAAATCATATGAATATTTTCATATTAGTCAATATTATTACTGAAATTAATTTAAAAACTGAATAAATATAAATTTACACACATTTACACAAGTAAATTAACAGAATCAATGATGGTCTTAAAATCTGTGGAAATCTGCTAATTCTTCGCACGCAGATTCCGTGTGGCCCTATGACCCACCTCGTAAAAATGAGATGTTACGAAACACCAACATGGTCCAAATATCAGCTTCATTATAAATGTCCTGTGAGTAAGTAAGTATACTGTAATTTCAGACACACCTGAATGAAATAGCTTCTCCAACCAGATATAGAGGCCAGACTTTGTTCATAACAACTGAACTGGTTTGTCGTCCTGTTCTGTTTGCGTATAATGAGTGACAGGTCATAGTTCAAAGCATAGAAGTTCTTCTTTAAATCTTATTGGAAAAAGTGCCAAAACTAATCAAACTTCAAGCAGACACTCGTTATTCATAGAGAAAGAGCTTTAGTGTACACAGCTCCTCCAGTCCTTTTAATATGTTTGATTTTCTCTGAGCTCTGAGCGTGTGCAGTCTTCATTTTAGAGTGAGCAAAGAAACCCCTCTTCCCTGCCATTTCTGTTTCTGCCTTTTATGCAAACCAAAACTCCGGAATATTTTATCAAATGGACCTCAGAATTATCTGACTCCACAGAAGTGGAGTCATTTATGTAATGTTTTGTTTTTTCCCCTGAACAGATTTCCTATTGTGCGGGCCACTGCTGAATGACAAAAGATAATACTGATTGATTTAGCTGTCGGGTTATGGCTTCAACAGCTTAGACAATGACTTAAATGAAACGGGGGAAGGGGATGCAATTAATTAATGGCCATTTCTGCTCGTAAAACCTCTTTTGTTATGGGCTCCGCAGGTCAACCTGTACAGACCAACGACCTGTCATTCAGTGTAGTTAGTGTCCGTCTATGTGTAAGAGAGATATTTAAAGGTCAGCCTCGTCTGCCTTTTCACTTCGTCTCCAGTTTATGTGATAAAAATAAAGGCAGATGGTCACAACCGCATTTGACCTCTGATTTAATCACATCAGATTGTCTTCTATGCTTGAAGCCTCAGACTGCAGAGATTTACTGCTGTGTAACAATCACTAAAATGATCAGGAAATCATATAAACGACATGATGTTTTAGAGTAGATTAAAAGAAACGAGCCCACAGTTCTGCATAGCTCCTATGAACAGAGACTGAAATTTGTTTACAAGTCACACTCTCGACGGGAGAGTTAAAAGGGAAAGGACAGAGAAAGGAGGAGTGAGAGGATGAGATGATAAGATACAACCTGGCCAGATGTTCTGAGTGACTTCAAAGTCTTTAAGAAGCTCTGAAGTAAGTTACCTGGGAATATTTTGACACAAGGCCAAAATCTCAGAGGCACCTGATACTCAAAGAGTACAGAGACATGTGAGTAGGTCAAAAAAAAAAAAGCAGAAACTTGCTAAATATTCGTCAACTTTATTATTATATATTTTTATTTACCTGTTTCATGTTAAAGGATGGTAAATTATGACTGCATTAATATTTGGATAAGCTTTTTGTATACTCTTCTATATAATAGCACAAAATATGTTATGAAGCTGATTAAAAATAACACTGATAAAATAAAAGGGCATCACGGTGGCTCAGTGGTTAGAACTGTCACTTCACACAGCAAAAAGGTCGCTGGTTCGAGTCCCAGCTGAGTCAGTTGGCATTTCTGTGTGGAGTTTGCATGTTCTCCCCATGTTGGTGTGGGTTTCCTCCGGGTGCTCCCGTTTCCCCCACAAGTCCAAAGATATGCGCTATAGGTGAATCGGGTAAGCTAAATTGGCCATAGTGTGTGTGAATGAGTGTGTATGGATGTTTCCCTGTGCTGGGTTGCAGCTTGAATGGCATCTGCTGTGTAAAACATATGCTGGAGAAGTTAGTGGTTCATTCTGCTTTGGTGACCCCTGATTAATAAAGGGACTAAGTCGAAGGAAAATTAATAAAATAAAATAAAAATAATGCAAAGATTGTTTATATAGCAGATTTCATACACAATGGTTATTCAAAGTGCTTAACGTTAAGAAAAATAAAAGAAACATACAATAAATGGATAAGAAACAAAAAACTAAACAAAAAAACAATAAAGAATAAAAATTATTTAAGATAAACATATGAATGTGTTAAAACAGATTTAAAATTAATGAAAAAAATAAAAACAGTAAATTAGAAAACCTTTAGGAATTTTGATATCAGTATAGGTGTTTTATTTCATTTATTAATTTAGATGGGCTTTACATCTATGCTTCCAAAATGTATAGCATGTCTGAATATTTTTATTTTAAATCTGATGTGTGTTATTTTGTAGCAGTAAACAATAAATATACATTGAGAAAGACAAAATCAATAAAACTGATTGAACGGTTGAACATGTGAACTCAATTTGCACGAACACTGAGGTTATTTACTTCCCCCATGCCTGATTTATTTTATTCATTTATTTATTTATTTTTGTAATGAGGAAAGTCATTAGCGGGGTTGGATGCAAAATATGGAACACGGATAAATATTACACTCCAAGAAATAGTCCTATAATTATTCTTATTCTTCATGTTATTTACAGGCCTTTTACCAACAATTTGAATTGTAGATTTTTTTATTAATTTTGCCCATAAATATAACATAAAATGCACAGGTAATACTCTGCTAAATCATGAATTGTTTAAATTTTTTATGCTTGTTAATAATTATGTATTTTATTTTGTCTATTATTGTTTATACCAATTCAAAGATCTGCGCCAACATTATTGATTCTTGTATTATTTGAATTACATGAATTAAATACAGTTGAGAAGGTCAAGACCTCTGACCTCTGACACAGAGTTGGAGGATGGGACATTTAGCTACCCGACATGTGTTACATCTAGTTTATACGCCTGTTTTTTTTTTTTTTTTTTTTTTTTTTTTGCCAAAGTAATTATTCAAATACAACATGTGTTTTAACAAAAAAACATTTGAATACTCTAAATCTACATCTACAATTCTGTCCCTAGGCCTAATCATACCAGCGAGAAACATTTGTGGAACATGTCGAACATAGATATAAGTATAGGCAGGTTACAGCGTCATTTTAAATCAGCAATTGAACATTACGTCTAAACAAACAAACAAACAAACAAACAAACAAACAAACAAACAAACAAACAAACAAACAAACAAACAAACAAACAAGCTTCTTGTATACATAAAAAGCTAATGTATGGCATGTAGAGGTAGTCATGTAAGAGAAACATTTGTGGAACATGTCGAACATAGATATAAGTATAGGTAGCTTCATTTTAAATCAGCAATTGAACATTACGTCTAAACAAACAAACAAACAAACAAATAAACAAACAAACAAACAAACTTTTTGCATACATTAAAAGCTAATATATGCTATGTAAAGGTAGTCATGTAAGAGAAACATTTGTGGAACATGTTGAACATAGATATAAGTATAGGTAGGTTATGGCGTCATTTTAAATCAGCAATTGAACATTACATCTAAACAAATAAACGAACAAAAATAAACAAACAAACTTTTTGTATACATAAAAAGCTAATATATGCCATGTAAAGGTATTTATGTAAAATGTATCAATGTAATATGTAATATTAGGACACTAATTATTGAAACAGCATCTCTGACGAGAAATGTGCGTTTGCGCGCACACACGCAGGCGCAGGCTGAGCATCACACGCACCCGCGCGCGCGCGCACACACACACACACACACACTGCTGTGAGATTATCAGAGCGCTCGGCAGCAGAGAGAGAAAGAGGGAGACGCGGAGGAGAGCAGCAGCCCCACCGATCCTCAAGCGAGAGAGAGAGGCACAGCGTCTGGAGCAAGAGCTGGGCGGGGAAATAACTGCGGTACTCAAGAAATACTTCATTGCCGAACTGCAGCAATTTGTCGGCATCGCAACTTCGTCCGTGTAAAGCAAAATGTCATCGTCGGGGAAAGACAACAGCTCCCAACAACATGCGAATTACGTGGGACCGTATCGCCTGGAAAAGACGCTTGGCAAAGGACAGACAGGTTTGTCCTTTTGTGTGCTTCAGATCTGCAGCTGCTCAATACGCTCGCGCGATGACTAAATGTGATGCTCGCATGTGTGTATATGTGTGTGCGTGTTTGCTTGAGAGCTGACATGTCGTTGTGTAGAGAGGTTTTGGGGAGATTAAGGACCCCAGCCTACTTCTCTGACCATCCTGTGAGATCCTGTCAGTTGCAAGATGCTTTATTTTGGGTGGAACAAGTTGAAACCCCCGTTTTGTTATTCGTTCTAGAACAGGAACTTGGTTCTCGCAAATGACAGTTTGCCTTTGCGGCTCTGCTTTGCTTCTGCCTAATGCCGTTAATCCCGATTTGTCAGACAACGGGATGTGCTTGCACTTGCAGGTCCCACTGCTGAATCCATTTACAAGAGCTAGAACTCAATGTTTGACATCAGGTGGCTCTCGGATGATGATGATGATGATGATGATGATGATGCTGTTGATGATGATAATGGGACAGTTTTGGTGCATCCGTAGTGCACCATGTGTTCAACCTAATTCCCCCCCTGCAGTCCGGTGGTGCTGAAATATAGGTGCTGAAGTTTGAGAAATAAATGAAACCAGGTTTGCTACAGGCAGAAAGAAAGTGTTTTTCTGATTTGAGCCGTTGCAATAATCAATACTATAATCATCTAGGTTGATATGACCACAAAGGGAATAATTCTTACACTCACGTCAGCTTGTTGTCGAGAATGGCTGCATGACGTGGGAGTGTGGAAGAATTATTGATCAGGCGTCAGTTCTTTTTTTTTTTTTTGGTGCTTAATGTTCTGTGGCCAGTGGCTTCTTCTGGTGTGGCTTTGGTAGAGAACAATTATTGAGTCGATATCACTGGCCAGACGTATCCAAGACAAGTGCCTGCAGCTGTTATGCAACACATGATGAACTGCACTATATATCGGCTGTTTTGAAGAACATGGAGTTGATAGTCTGGTCTTCGTCTTCTCGTGTTTCTCATTAAGGCTGCGCTCTAAACAGTCATGACTTTGACATATAGATGAGTAGTTGACAGCTGACATGACTTGTTTTTGACGACCTCATGTAATCGTAGTGTGCCGTTTGTTAACTTGTATGTATTTCGGTTTTGACACATGTTTGTTCAAGTGATCAAGTATTCAATATTCATTCATTCATTCATTCATTCATTCATTTTCATTTCGGCTTAGTCCTTTAGTCCTTTTATTAATCTGGGGTCGCTACAGTGGAATGAACTGCCAACTTATCCAGCATATGTTTGACACAGTGGATGCCCTCCCAGCTGCAACCCAACACTGGAAAACATCCATACACTCTTGCGTTTACACACATACACTACGGCCAATTTAGCTTATTCAGGAGATACAAATAACAAAATAAACATACAAATGAGCCCAAAGCATTATCCATGGCTCCTGGTGACACAATGAGGTCTTGTAAAGCGAAGCGATAACAATAAACTGTCAAAGGAATTGGACATTATTAATAATTTTAACATAATTTACAATTTTAGTTCCGTTGTGATTTCACATGCTGTGTGGTGTCATTTTTCCCACCGTGTCCGACAATATAATCAATACGACACACCTTGCAGAAAGCGTGAGTGTCGTCAAGGTGGCTTCGAGACAAAAACTTGAACTCTTCTGTTCAGCTGTTGGTAAATTTACATGTATATATTTTTTTCTTTGCCGAAGCACATCCTGACTCTCTTCCTTCCATCATGTGTACTACTACTGACGCAGCTGCTTGTTGCTACTGCCACCGTTTAAGTCCCGCATCTACCTCCTGCGCAGAAATCAACAGCGCACCTGAGTTGTAATGTATGTTGCCAGATTGAGGTAAAATATGTTACAAAATTTGAATATTGCGTCAATTGTGTGAGGTAATGAACTTCATTCATGATCTGGCAACTTGACAAATATGAACAAAAGTGCTTTTTTGAAACTTTTTTGGACGTACAAATTACGGGAGAAATAACAAACCGGGAGGGTGGATGTGAAATACGGGAGACTCCCGGGAAAAACGGGAGTGTTGGCAGGTATGGTCTATGGAAGTGATTTGATAACCAAAAAAAATCTGAGGTGGATAGATGTTTTCAACGAGGCAAGTGTTATATGCCAGAAATGTTGTTACTCATGGCTAAACTGTATGCTTGTAAATTTTAGATATGCAGTAAGTGTCACAATGCAGTCAAATGCAGATCAAAGGAGGTACCAGCATGATGGATGTAGCAGCATATTTATGAATGTACTTAACCAATGCTTGAGAACCACATTGTTCATAAATGAATTTAGTATAAACCCAGCTGTTCTCTAGGAAAATGACACACAAATATTGATGACTCATCTTGCACTCATGGGCGTGTGCAAACTTTTGTCCAGTAACAATCTTCCCGAGCACCTCCATCTGCCTAGCAACAGCGATTGGCTGTTGGTTGATCATAGTTCATAGCTGTGCTGTTAACTAAATAGCTATTGGTCGTTCAAAAATAAGTATGCCACCCCATTAATGTGCCCTGCCAAAACTTTCTGTTTCAGTACATTGTCACAGGAAAATAAACTGCACTCATTAATCAATTTAAAGGAATAGTTTTCTCAAAAGTGACAGTTTAGTGATCATTTACCCCCAACACCCCCACAAAAACAAAACAAAACAAAACAAGCAAAAGCTAAAAAACTGCATCACAATACAGAAGATCATTTCAGAAATATCTTGAGTTTTTTTTTCCTTGAAAGTTATCAAAACAGCTTGGCTGCTAACATTTTTGTGTTCTGCTGAGGAAGGAAGTCTCAATTCAGATTAAGAACGAGACAAGAGTGAGTTAAAGGATGACAGAATACTCTTCTTTTGGGTTAACTTCCCCTTTAAATAACAATCAGCAGATTCGTAGGCAGATTTCTCAATTAACCGAACAATATGCAACCAGTGCTAGCAGTGTGTTTCTATGACATGATGACTGTAAATAAACGTTGAGCAGAATAGACGGCTCGTACTGTTCGTTTGTGAATAGAACATTCTGTCGGCAATTAAACCATTGGCACCAGTTCTTAAAATGGTTCTTGGTGTAGCCTGTGGTAAGAAGAGCGGGCTGCTTGTGACTGGTTTAGCGGAGGGTATTCCTGCTCGTTCTGCTGCCGTTGGCATGGCTGCTGAGAGAATGCTGCACAATAAACGCCGCTTCCCAGTGCTGCCGCTGCAGAGGAGAGCCCATATGTCATGAGAGAGGCTCACACAGAGAAAGAGGAGCTTGGGGGAGGGGTAAGGATAGATGGAAAGGGGGGTGGGTTTGGGGATGAGAGAGGGAGAGAGAGAGTTCTCAGAGCTAAAGCGGGACCCCCATGGGAAACCGTAAAAAGGACGCTCTAGTTTAATTTACCCCCCTCCCACACCTCCCCAAATCAAAACGGATGTACGTGCCTGTATTTTTGCCTTGCCTGTTTTCTTTGTGATGCTTTAGCCATTGCATGCATAGTACTGTCTGTCTGAGTCTGCTGAAAGTCGGCAGAGGAAGATTACAGGAGATCACAGGCTGAGACGGATTGGATTGTGGTAGTGGTTGCTGAAAAACAATGATATAACAACAATCTACTAGGGGTGTTGCAATACGTTCATATCACGATTCTCTTCAATATGCAGAACTGATCTACTGTAAATATCAGATCTATATGATCTCAATATACAGTTTATACGATACTCAGAATTTGAATAAACGATTCATCGAAAAGTAATAGAAATCGACATTAAGAACCTATAATCAATCTTATTTTTCCAGGTCAATGTTTTCAGTTATTTTCCCTGCCGTGTGTGGAGTCTTGTGACCCTGCTCTGTTAAGGCTAATTCATACTTATGATATTTTAATTTATTCTTATTATATTATTCTGATATTATACTTCTTCCAAGCGCACACGTATGGACTGGCACACCCTTCGCATGCCCACACAACTCTCAAAAAATGTAACTACACATCACAATGACACGTAACCCAGGCTTTGTGATTGGTCGGTTTGGTATTGGTGATGAGGGTGGTATAGTGCGTAGATCCGCATTTTAAACAATGTGTGTTTTAATTTTAGTTGTTCAGCGCTGATGTTCAATAAAGAATCATAGATAATAGAAAACGAGTGCTTACTTCAATTATTTTAAATCAAGTAATGCACCCTACATTCAGAAATCTCGACAAAAACTTGTCAGTAAACTGTAAGGGCAAAAACATAAAACAAATAAATACAATAATCATTCATTAATTGTAATTGAGTTAAAATCTTCAATTAATCTAAATTTTGATTGTGCCAAATCACACAGCCATCCATTCATTCATTTTCTTTTTGGCTTAGTTCTTTTATTAATCAGGGGTTGCCACAGTGGAATGAACCGCCAACTTATACAGCATTTGTTTTACGCAGCAGCGAATGCCCTTCCAGCCGCAATCCAGCACTGGGAAACAACCATACACCCCTGCATTCACTGAATGAACTGTAATATTTATTAAAATGTGAAAATTGGTCTTTCCTCAAGAATGAACTTTAATTGGGTTGGACTTGAAACATGAACCAACATTGAAAAATACTTTTTAAAATGCTTAGAGTGCATCGAACCACCTTCACCTTTAGTTTTGTTTGTTAGTCCGTTTTCTTTGTGATATGTAAAAGCAATGAGGTTTTGGTCAACTTGTCTACTGTGTGTATCTGCAGGAATGCCATACCTGCAGTCATGTTCTGTCACTGCTGAAAACAACACGAAACCTTTCACCCTGTCAGGTCACATTGTCAGGTTAGGTTGTGTGGTCTCAGGAGGAAACTTGTGCAATACTTGACATTTGGAAAGGGGATGGGTGTGTTTCTTGTATTTTTTTTACAGAAAAAAAGATGGAGCAGGGTTCAACGCTAAGAATTTTTTCTACTGGCCTGATCGGGCCAGTGGTTGTGATTTTTACTTGCCCTGCCAAAATGTTCACTGGCCCCACCAAAAAAAACAACAACAAGTGAATGGCTGTTCCTTAGCCACATATTATAAATAATGTGCAAAAAATCTAGACTTGAAATATTTCATAACTGTTAATAAATGTAAAATGAGAAAAATTCAAGTATTTTATTGCTGTTCTAAGTTATTTAACAAAATGTGGCTGACTTGCCAAACTGACGGCAAACTGTGCAAACCATCACTTCATTTTTTTTGCCATGTTATACCCACTTAAAATACATGTACGTCATTCCAGAGTTTCTGAGTTGACAGTGAGAAAACAGATTGTACCATATTTGTTCAGTCCATATGATCCCAAATAATATAATTTAACATGAGAGACTTGGCAACATCTAAAAGGAGGAATATACAAAAGAGGTGCATCTTAATATAAAAAAATAAATTAATAATTAAAATATATATTTAAAAAAATAATTAATAGTAATAAAAAACAAACAAACAAACAAACAAACAAAAAAATAGCGGTCATATCATCTTGAATCACAGACGTTTTGTTTTAACCTCATAATTTGATGTTGCCCCCGTTTTGCCGTCTCTTCACTGTACTGGTTGTTACCAGGTTACGGGAAGAAAAATAACGTGCTCCACATCCAATCAAATTCCTAAGAGCAACCGAAAAGCAGTATGATGTTGACGAAATCACAGAGATGGAGTCATTTAAAGGCGCAAACTGTTTTTTTTTTTCATTCTAAGACTGTATTAGCCATAATCGACAAACAGTCACCGGCAAAGGAAACTTTAGTGATAGGCAATACTGGCCCGATCGGGACCACAACGATCCTGTCTGCTGTCCCAAGCATCTCTCACGCTGGCCCCGGGCCATCGGACAGTCCTTATTGTTGAGCCCTGTAGAGTTCTCATAAAGCTATGGAGTGAACAATCAGTTTGTTTGTGTCCACTTCATTATTAACACCAAAAGGATTGATGCTACACACAGCTCATTCCTTTACTTTTACACTTTAGGTAAACTGTATTTGGGTCCAGGATTTGGTAACTAGGTCTGAAAACACTATTAGTTTATGTTCAAGGATAGTTCACCCAAAAGTTAACAAATTTTCTGCACGTTTACTCACTCTCAGTGCATCCAAAATCCAAAGATTTTAGATTTTCAACCGTGGTCGGTGGCTACCGGCAATTAAAAAAGACCATAATCTCTCATAAGGTATTAATTTTGTTTTGCCTGCATGTTTGTTTTGACTCTAAACGTGCCATTGCATGTATTTCTATAAATTAACAAAGACTTTATGCTATATTATGACACAATATATAAGTGGCGCTCCAAAAACGAGACTAAATTTACTCTTTTCATATCCCCTCTACTTATTCCCACTTCTTCTCCTTCCCTCGCTCTACCAGGGTGTCCCAAAGGAGGCTCTTTAATGAAGCAGCGAAGTACCTGAATCACGCGCGCTGTCATGGGCAGAAACAGAGCCCGCTCGCTGGGTCAGGGGTAGATGGCGTGTGCGGGCAGGCTTCATGCAGAGTGTGTTAGAGCTCCAGGCCTTCGCTGCACTTCCAGCGTGGACATGGAGATAATCAAGCTATATATACACACTACCTCAGGGCCAGTGAGTGTCTGTTACTGCAGAGATGCTGTTGCAAGGCGGATATGAAGAGCTTGCGGGCAGAAGCACATTAACTATGGTCATTTTGCTGCAGTGCACGTAGGGTTCATTTCAATCCAAGGTTCCACACATACAGTTGGATGCCATTGCTTCTATCTGCCAGAATGCAGATAAAAATGCTGTGTTAACATTTCATAGAATTAAATGGTAGATTTTCAGTGAACAATTCTAAAAAACAACTATTTTTATTAGTATTTAAAAAAAAATAACATTCTTTCCGTTGTATTTTCTCAATTAAAAACAGATTTATCTTTGTAAATGGAGAGACTTCATGGTTGGTAAAGGTTTTCATGGAACTTTTGAGTCCTTTGACGTATAAGAGTGTAGGCTGATGCATTGACACTTTAAAGTGAATTGAGTCTGAAGAGTGGAAATAATGCCTGCCATTGTTCAGACAAACAAATAGTGCCGCCTTAAACTCATGCCAGAACTGATGTGTCGTAAATAGAGATGTTATTTCAAAGCAATGCCCGTCTTGGAATAGCTTCAGACATTCATTTATTGCTTCATTTTAATCCATGGCTTTATGCTGTGGATTTATAACATGCAAATAATGTATACTGTTTTCAAATATCTAGTTATATTCCACTATTTAAAGGCAGTGGCACAGTGGCTTAGTGGTTAGCACTGTCACCTCACAATGTTGCCTGTTTAAGTTCCGACTGGACCGGTTGGCATTTCTGTGTGGAGTTTGCATGTTCTCTCCATGTTTGTGTGGGTTTTCTCTGGGTGCTCCGGTTTCGCCCACAGTCCAAAGACATGCGCTATAGGTCAATTGGATTAACTAAATTGGCCGAAGTGTATGAGTGCATTTGTGAATGAGAGAGTGTATGGGTGTTTCCCAGTACTAGGTTGTGGCTGGAAGGGCATCCGCGTAAAACATATGCTGGAATACTTGCCAGTTCATTCCACTGTGTTGACCCCTGATAAACAACGGATTAAGCTGAAGTTAAATGAATGAATGAATGAATGAATGAATTTAAAGGCATAATTCATCAAAGGGGTCCAAATGACATTGTTCCCTTTTAAGGACTATATCTCCGGGTAATTATAGGAACTCAGTTATAGGAACTATCCACAAGGATTTTTCCTGGTTGTATTCAAACTGTAAATAAATGCTCTTAAGTCACATAAACTCATCA